>ML099641.1:0-18309 GCA_003697995.1 Taxidea taxus jeffersonii
ATGAATAAAAAGCACAGCATAAGGAATATAGTCAGTGATACTGTAATAATGTTGTATGGTGACAGGTGGTAGCTACATTTGTGGTGAACATAACATATTAGCTTGTCTAATATTAACATAACATTGTGTGTTAACCATACTCAAATTTTAAAATTTATAGATAAATAAATTTTAAAAACAGTGTGACAGGTATAGATAGGCATTCCCTTTCCAAAATGGGGAAAATGCAAAGAATAAAAAGGTCACTTCTCTCAAGCCAGTTCAAAACCCAGCAGGGCAAATTCCAATAGGTTTCAAGGCCTATGGACACCTTTCAAGGTGTGTCCATACTCTGTTCTTCAAGCCTGTGGAAGCCCCAGGCAAAGTCCCATCAGCTTTGCCATTAGGGCAATTCATTTTCTGTTTGTGACATTCCAGAAACCTACCAACTTGCCTTCATTTCATCCTGTCTCTGTCCCTTCCAAATCAAACTGGTGGTGTGTCGGCTGGTAGAGCTTTCTCAAAAACCTTGTGGTGTTCCATGGATATTGTGGGTACTAGTATCACTAGACACAGGGTCCTTCATAAACTTTTCCTGGATAACTCCATCCCTATTTCTAGTTTCTGTTGCAATGGTTAAGTAGATCCACAAGTCATATACCTAATCTCTTCAAAGAGATTTCTCAGCTTCACCCCTGGCCTTTTCTCCAGAGCACAACTTGGCCTCTGTGCAACATGCGCAGCTGAGAACTTTTCAAATCATCAAATCCTGGTCCTTTTTTGTTTACCAGTTCCATCATCAATTTCTCTTTTCTCCTACATGTTACTATAAGCAGCAACAAGAAACCAGGCCACACCTTCTGCACTTTGCCTGGAAATCCCCTCAGCTAAACATCCAAGTTCATCACTTTATATGTTCTACTTTCCATCCAATAGTAGAACATAATTTGGTTAAATCTTCTGCCATTTCATAAGTCACAATAACATTTTCCCACTTTCTTTTAAGGTTTTACCAGGAGCACCTTCAATGTTCACATCTCTGGCAACATTCAGATCATGATAATGTATGTATTTTCTTAGACAATGAACATTTTCTCTACCACCATACTCTAGAGAAACAGAATCAATCAATAAATAGATGGATAGATGATGGATAGATAGATAGAGATTTAGAGAGTTAGTTCACATAATCATGGGGTTTGGAAAGCCCAAAATGTGTAAGGCTGGCAGACATGAGTTGATGCTACAGCATTTTATTTTTGTTTAAAATATTATTTATTTATTTATTTATTTATTTATTTACTTGAGAGAGAGAGAGAAGAGTACAAGAAGGGGAGAGGGGCAGAGGGAGACGGAAAGGCGACCCAGCCCTTAAGTAGGGAACTGGGTGTGGGGCTCAATCCCAGGGCCCTGGGATCATGATCTAAGCCACCCAGGCCCCTGATGCCTTAGTATTGTTGCATAAATTCTCTGGAAAACCCAAGTTTTGCTCTTAAGACCTTCAAATGATTGGGTGAGGACCACGTAAATTATACAGGGTCATGTCCTTTACTTTTTAAAGTCAACTAATTATACATGTTAACCAAATCAACAAAATATCTTCATGGAAACACTTAAATTAGTGTTTAATTAGACAACTGGATACTATTGCCTAGCAAAACTGACACACAAAGCCATCATGCAGTCCTAATCTTACAAGACAAGAATTAAAATAATCTGTCTATATTTTATTGGTCACTATTTTACTTATTTTTAAGACTAAATTGGCCTAAAATGAAATTATCCTGTGACTTGCAGGGACAACAGTATCATACTTTCCCATCAAAGTTCAGATATAAACACAGTGAAGACAAAAAGAATAGAAAAGGATAACTAGCTGACTTATCCTAGTTTACACAGCTTTAATAGATAAATGGGTTGGAGAAATATAAGACAAAGACACTCCTGTCCAATATGCAAATGTAGGATGTTTGTCTTGAGTACAAAAAAAGAGGGGCGCCTGGGTGGCTCAGTGGTTTAAGCCTCTGCCTTCGTCTCAGGTCATGATCTCAGGTATCTGGGACTGAGCCCCACATCGGGCTCTCTGCTCAGCAGGGAGCCTGCTTCCTCCTCTTTCTCTGCCTGCCTCTCTGCCTACTTGTGATCTCTGTCTATCAAATAAATAAATAAAATCTTTAAAAAAGAGAGAGAGAGAGAGAGAGCATACACCATATAGCATAGGAAAACATACTTGGTTGTTTTATTTAATTTTTTAAAAGAATCTTTATTTCTCTAGGTTACAAAAATAATACATATTCACTTTAGATAATGTGCAAAATGTAAGGAATAAAAGAAGAAAAATCATTTATAATTCCACTTCGGAGAGAGCCTCCCTTAACATTTTAGTATATTTCCTTTAAGTATGCCTTGCTCTATATACCTACATATATTTACACAATACATATATAATACAGAAACATATGTGTGTATATATAGAGGCATACATACATATAGACATAAACACGTATACAGACATATATAGAGAAAGATATGTCATTATGACATGTCACACTTCTGGTTCATAAATCTCTTTTTCCTTCCCAACAATTATCTCTATTAATTAGATCCTTCAAAAAAATCCAATGTATATCAAAACCCATATTCTAGAACAGATGTCAGAAGACTACTAAATAACCTATTTTCAAAAGAAAAAAAACAACTATTTTCAATCCAGGGCAGCAAGATGTCATAGTAAGTCACATAATTGTAAATCAGCAGATTTAGACACATAGAGCTTTCCTAGCTAGTAACCTAAATATATTTGTCTTCTTAAGATTCTAGTCTCTTATTTGCAATGTGGGCACATTTCCTACACTTCTGACATTCCAGCTTTGATATAAGGATGAAAATATGTACAGAAATATATCTCATGAAACCTTAGTTTTGGTGAGAGATTCCTTAGTTTTCATCAGTGAGGTAGTTGCCTCCTTTAAATATTTCATATTTCTATTTCAGCCATCAAGTTTTGAAATAGTTTTATGCTGCTTAGTGATTATATACAGCATTAATATTACTAAATCATAGTGATAGATTACAAAATAATCTGATAAAAACCTACTAATGATTATGAAATAATATGTAAAACAAGATTTTATATTTAATTTTAAGACATTGCAGCTGTAGCAGACTCACTGCAAATTTATCTGGGTTTTGTCATACAGGGATTTGCATTTGTGTATATCTACTGGTTTCTTCCCTCATACCCCTCTCTGCCAGGGCCAGAATGTATACTGGCACCCACACCTGGCAAATGAAGCTGCACAAGACCCCTAGGCCAGACTAGTCCCCTGAAACTATCCCACAACAATATATACATGAATGGGGCTAGCCCCTCCAGCTGTGCACCTGCAGGGGACCTAAAACCATCACAGATTTTCACTACCATGCATTTGGAAGACAGTGTTGCCATAGGAGTGCATACTTAGAGCCAAAGGTCCTGCAGTTGCTTGAGGACCTGAATCAGGCCCTGTCTGTTGTCACTGGTTGGCACCATAGGGCTCACTTGTAGATAGCCCCTTCAGTTGTGCAACTACATGTACCTGGCCTGAGTCCCAACACTGACCTACACTATGTGCCTGTGGTGAGGGCCAGGAGCCAAGGCCCCCTAGGCTGCATTCTACTCTACTTAGAGTTGGACCTGGCCTTTGCTGCCTACTCTTTAAATGTGTGTCTGCAAATGGCCCCTACTATCACACAGAACCCACAGTTCCCACAGCCAAATATGCATACCACTGGCTCCAGTCACCACTACTCTCTGTGCTGGTCCCTAGCTATAGGCCTGAATGCACCTCTGAGGACATCATTAGCACTAACAGACGTTGAGAACTCCCTAATGGCTAGCAAGGAACTAAGAGTTGTCAATGCTGTGGACCCCAGTGGCTTGAGCCAAAGACACATCATGCCCTCCTGAAACTGGAGCCACTACACACCTGTGCACTTAGCACTTTGCACAACTAAATCAAAGGTCACAGCATGCTCCAGTGTGCCACCATCCATAGATGAAGGTCTTTCCATGCCAAAGTTAGTCTATAAATTCTAGAAGAGTCAACTGCTTCTTCAAATATTCAGAGACCTACACAACGTTACAAGGATCATGAAGAATCAAGGAAACACCACCAAGGAAACATGTTAAACTTTCAGCAAATGACCCCAAAGAAAACGACATCCAGGAATTGCTTGACATAGAATTAGAAATGATTGCCATAAGGATTCTCAAAGAGCAACAGTCTCTTTAACAAATGGTGTTCAGAAAATTGGGCAGCCACATGCAGAAGAATGAATCTAGACCACTTTCTTACACCATACACAAAAATAAACTCACAATGGATGAGAAACCTAAATGTGAGACAGGAATCCATCAAGATTCTAGAGGAGAACACAGGCAACAACCTCTTTGACCTTGTCCACAGCAACTTCTTGCTACACATGTCTCCAGAGACAAAGGAAACAAAAACAAAAACGAACTACTGGGACATCATCAAGATAAAAGGCTTTGCACAGCAAAGGAAACAATTAACAAAACTTAAAGGCAACCTACAGAATGAGAGAAGATATTTGCAAATGTTTTATCAAATAAAAGGCTAGTATCCAAAGTCCGTAAAGGATGCATCAAACTCAACATGCAGAAAATAAAAAATCCTGTCAAGAAATGGGCAGAAGACAGAACAAACATTCTTTCTCCAAAGAAGACATACAAATGGCTAGCAGACACATGAAAAAAAAATGCTCAACATCACTCAAAATTAGGGAAATACAAATTGAAACCATAATGAGATATCACCTCACACCAGTCAGAATGGCTAAAATTAACAACTCAAAAAACAACAGATCTTGTCAAGGATGTGGAGAAAGGGGAACCATCTTGGACTGCTGGGAATGCATACTGAAGCAGCTACTCTGGGAAACAGTATGGAAGTTCCTCAAAAAGTTAGAAACAGAACTATCCTACAACCCAACAATTGCACTACTAGATATTTAATCAAAAGGATACAAACAGTGATTCAAACAGGCACATACACCCCAAAGTTTAGAGCAGCAATATCCCCAAAAGCAAACTATGGAAAAAGCTCAGGAGTCTATCAACAGATGAATGAATAAAAAAGATGTGGTATTTTTACACAATGGAATATTATTCAGCCAGCCATCAAAAGGAATGAAATCTTACCATTTGCAACAACATGGATGGAATTAGAGGGCATTATGCTAAACAAAATAAGTCAGTCAGAGAAAGACAAATACCATAAGATTTCACTCATGTGTGGAGTTCAAGAAACAAAACAGAAGAACATATGGGAAGGGAAAGAAAAATAATAAAATAAATAAAATAAAATAGAGAGGGAGGCAAACCAGAAGAGACCCCTCACTACAGGGAATAAACTCAAGGTTGCTAGAGGGAAAGTAGGTGGAGGGATGGGGTAAGGAGGTAAAGAGCATTAAGGAGGGCATTTGATGTAATGAGCACTGAATGTTATATGCAATTGATGAATCACTAAACTCTACCCCTGAAACTAATAATACAGTATATGTTACCTAAATTGAATTTAAATAAAAAATAAAAATAAATAAATGATTCTCAGGAGCTACATGAAAACACAGGTAAACAATGTAATGAAATCAGGAAATCAATACAAAAACAACATAAGAACTTCAACAAAGAAACAGAAAACAGAAGAAGAATCAAAAGGAAATTTTAGAGCTTAACAAGACAATAATTGAACTGAAGAATTCAAAGGAGAGTTTCAACTGCAGACTTGACTAAGTAGAAAATAATCAGTGAGCTCAAAGAAAGACCGATTGAAATTAGCCAGCCAAAGGAGCAAATAATAATAATAATAATAATGAAAAAATACAGAAAGCCTTTGGGACTTATGGAACACCACTAACAGAAACAATGTATGCATGATTGAAGTTTGAGAAAGTGGAGAAATGGAAACAGTTGTAGAAAGCTTATTTAAAGAAATAAAGGCTGAGAGCTTCTCAAACCTTAAGAGATATTTGGGCATTCAAGGTCATGAAGCTAATAGTTCACCCCAAAATTAAATCCAAAACAATCTTCTCCAAAGGCCATTATAACAAAATTGTCTAAAACCAAAAGCAAAAAGATAATGGGAATAAGGAGAGAAAAATAACAAGAGAAAAAAAATTCTCCCATACAAGAGAAACTTCATAGGGCCGTCAGCAGATTTCTCAGCAGGAATCTTGCAGGTTCAAAGACAATGGGATGACATATTCAAAGTGCTGAAGGAAAAACAGCCAAAAAAGAATACTGTTACAACAAAGTTGTCCTTCAGAAAAGAAGGTGAGATAAAGACTCCCCCTCCAATAAAGGGGAGGGGATGTATTACTACTAGACCTGCCTTACAACAAATGCTGAAATGATTTCTTAAAGCTGAAACAAGAGAATAACTGGTAACATGAAAACATCTGACAATATACAACAAATCAGTAAAGGTAAGGATACAGTCAATTTCAAAACACTGTAATATTGTATTATGTGGTGCGTTAACCATTTAACTCTAGTACAAAAGTTAAAAGACAAAAGTATTAAAAATAACTATAACAGGATGCCTGAGTGGCTCTGTTAAGTGGCTGCCTTGGGCACACATCATGATCCCAGGGCCCTGGGATTGATCGTGCTCGTTGCTCAGCAGGGAGCCTGCTTCTTCCTCTCCTTCTGCCTCCTGCTCCCCCTGCTTGTGCTCTCCCTCTTTCTGTCAAATAAATAAATAAAATCTTTAAAAGAAATAAAAATAAAAATAATTAGAGCTACAATAATCTGTTAAACAATAATACAAAAGTTGTAAATTGTTACATGAAAAACAAAATGTAGCAGAGGATGTAAAAGGGTAAAGATTTGATATTCAGTCAAAGATAAGTTGTTGTCAACCTAAAATAGACTCATTTGTCTATGAGGTGTTTCAAAGAAGCCTCACAGTAACCATAAAAACTAATAGTACATACAAACAAGAAAAATATAAGACAATCAAAAGATACTACTACAGAAAATCATCAGTTCAAAAAGGAAAACAATAAGAGAAAAAAAGAGACAAAAGAACTACAAAACATCAAGAAAATAATAAAATCACAGTACTGTCTTTATCTCAATAAATACTTTAAATGCAAATGGATCAAATTCTCAACTCAAAAGGTATAAAATGGCTGGAGTGAGTTTTATTTATTTATTTTTTCATCTGTTTGTTTTTGGTTGAACTTATTTTTTTAAAAAAATTGAGATCCAAATATATGTTACCCATAAAGTCACCCATAGGATCCAAGTAGAGATGGAGAACGATACTCCATTCAAACAGAAACCAAGAGAGCAGGATTAGACATATATATATCAAATGAAATATGCTTTAAGTTAAAAACTGTGACCAGAGACAAAGCCATTATATTATGATAAAGGAGTCAAGAGGTTATAAAATCAAATATATCTACACACAACGTCAGAACTCCTAACACAAATGCAAACATAGCTGAAGGAATAACAGACAGTATTATAATAGTAGGGGACTAAAATACCTCACTTTCAACAACAAATAGACAACTAGACAAAAAATTAATAAGGAAAGATTTGACCTGAAATATATTTTAGATGAAATGAAACTAAGAGACATATACAGAACATTCCACCTGACAGCAATATAATACAAATTCATCTCAAGTGCACACGGAATTTTTTCCAGGATGGCGCATATGTTAGGTCACAAAACAAGTCTCAGGAAATTTTTAAAAATTGAATTATAGGAGAGACCAGATGGCAGGGAAGTAGGAGGGGGGCGCAGTTTCAACCTTTACCCTACAGTGAGCTGATTACCTACCAAAAAACTCTGACCACCCATGAAATCAGCCTGAGATTAGAATATACACTTCTGGATCTCTACGGGGGCAGAAGATGCCAGTGGGCAGGTAGAGCAGAATGGGAACATCGGACTGATATCAGAAGATAAACAAAAGGTGAAGGGAGCCACCAGAAGCAACCCATTGGAGAGTGATACCCCAATGCGAGAGTGCCCTGGGATTGGGGACCAGCATTGACTTGGAGTCTGGTTGGGGGCACTCAAAGAGAGTAAAGGATCATGGGGGAGATTGTGGGAATCTGGGTGGTTGGGGACAGGGGCTTGAGTTCCCAGACCCAGGGCAGCCAGCCCTGGTGCTGAGCCAGAGAGAGTGCGGAGAAGAAACCAAGTCTTGGTCCCTGGGCCGCAAGTGCACCTGAGAGCATCTGGGTGGTGGCTTCCTTGAAGGGCAGGCAGCCTCGCCAGCCTGCAGAAATGCAGCCTTTTGCACTCTATGAGCTTGGTGCTACCAGAATCTGAGTCGCATCCCTCACCCCTACTAGAGAGAAGTGCGTGCAGGTGCCAGCAGGCAGAACAACAGCCTTTTGCACTCTCAGCGCACCGCACTACCAGAGTCTGAGTCTCGCCCTTCACCCCTCCCTGAGAGAGGTGCAGGCAGGTGCCAGCTGGTGATCTCTCACTCACTCAGACCAGAGAGTCTGAGCACTTCCAGCCCAGGCCAGCGGGAAAATCTCAGTGCTGCGCTATCACTGCTTGGAACCTCTCTGGTGGTCTGGAGCTGCCCAGACAGCCACGGCTATCATGGTTTGGGGTACAAGCAGGAGTCCCTGGGTCCCTAGAGACTGAGACTGGGAACGTGCTCTGCCAGCAGCCAAGGGGGAATTTATGTGCTCTGGAGCACCCAGAGGGGAACAGACTGAGGCTTCCCTCTGAGAGGGAAGTCTGGGAGCAGTTTGCTTTCCTCTAAACCTCCAAAAACCATCAAAAGCTGCCAAGGCCAGAGAAAACAAAGGAACAAACAAACAAACAAAAAACCCAGAGAACAAAGGCCTGAAAAACTGGTTTCCTCAGAGCCCACCCCCTTGATGGGGACAGGAGAACTTAACTCTGGAAATTGCCTGAAAACCCAGGAGGCAGGCCCCTCCCCCAGAAAACCAACAACAACAACAACAAAAAGACAAGAGAATAACCACCACTACTTCCTAGATACAACTTTTATTTTTAACTCGTTCCCACTATTCTGGTTCATTTTTTTTATAGATAATTTTTAACCTATTTACCATCACAGTGAGATGTCCAGCACATCAAATTCCATAATAACCTTTTAACCTGAACTTTTTGATATAATACCTGTGTTTTTCTTTTGCTTTTCTACTTTTTAATTTTTTTAAAATTTTAGATTAGTTTAGTTTAATTTAATCTTTTTTTTATTTTTATTTTTTAATATCCATATAGAATTAAACATCAGGGTAATCCCCTTTCTGCAATCAATGCTACACCTATAGGTAAATCAGTTCTTAATCCCCCTTTATCTCAGGAAAGTTGAGTCCTTTAACAAAGATATCAACATACATCCAGGGAGAATCAAAATAACCTCCCTAACCCACACTGAGAATTTATAACCACTCTCCCATCTTTTTCCCCTGCCAGTGTTTCTGTGCATTTGTTTTTGTCCTGGTAGTATATAAATCTTATACCTGGGGTTCTTTTTGACAAGGTTCTTTTTTTGTTTTGTTTTGTTTTTGTATATATATATTTTTTTTTCTCTTGTCATCTACTTTTATCAGTCTTTTTGCTTGTCTGTTTTTGTTTGTATACTTCATAAATCTTACCTTGCGGCCCATTTGGGCTGGGCCTTCTCTTTTATTTTATCTTTCTTTTTTTTTTTTCCTGTCTCTCTCTCTCTCTCTCTTTTCTTTTTTTTTACTTTCTTTTTTCTTTTGTTTGGGAGGGGACTCTTGTTTTGTTTATATATATATTTTTTTCTCTTGTCATCTACTTTTATCAGTCTTTTTGTTTGTCTGTTTTTGTTTGTATACTTCATAAATCTTACCTTGGGGCCCATTTGAGCTGGGCCTTCTCTTATTTTATCTTTCTTTTTTTTTCCTGTCTTTCTCTCTCTCTCTATCTCTCTCTCTCTCTTTTTCTTACTTTCTTTTTTCTTTCGTTTGGGAGGGGACTCATTTGGGAGGGGACTCAGCTACATCCGTTCAGCCATCTCTCACCAAAATGACTAGAAGGAGGAATGCCCAACAGAAGAAACATTTAGAGGCTGGGCCTTCTGCAACAGAACTAATGGCTATGGACATAGACAAAATGTCAGAAAGGGAATTCAGGCTAACAATTATACAGACAATAGCTAGGTTGGAGAAAGCCATGGATGACAAAATGGAATTGATTAGGGCAGAAGTGAAAGCCACCAGGGATGATGTTCACAATGTTCTCAGTGAGTTCCTATCTAATCTAAATTTTCTAAAAGCTAGGGTAACTGAGACAGAAGATAGAATTAGTGATCTGGAGGACAAACAGAGAGAAAGGATCAGGAGGAAGCCTGGAACAAACAGCTTAGATGCCACGAAAACAGAATTAGGGAAATAAATGATGCCATGAAGCATTCCAACGTCAGAATTATTGGAATCCCTTAGGGGGAGGAGAAAGAAAGAAAACTAGAAGATATAGTTGAACAAATTCTCCAAGAAAATTTTCCCAATATGGTGAATGGAACCAGCATTCATGTACTAGAGGCAGAACGGTTCCACCACCACCCCCCACGATTATAGAATCTAGAAAGACCTCAAGACACCTAATAGTGAAAATGACGAATCATAATTGTAAACAGGACCTCATGAAAGCAGCTAGGATAAAGAAGTTCCTTCTGTACAGAGGAAAACCCATCAGGATAATGTCAGACCTCTCCACAGAAACCTGGCAAACCAGAAAGGGCTGGCTAAATAAGAAGAACATGCAGCCAAGAATACTTTATCCAGCAAGACTCACATTCAAAATGGATGGAGAGATAAAGAGTTTCCAAGACCAGCAAGGTTTAAAAGAGTATGCAACCAACAAGCCAACACTGCAGGAAATATTACGAGGGGTTCTATAAAAGAGGACAAATCCCAAGAATATCATTGAACAGAAATATATGGAGATAATCTACAGAAAGAAAGACTTCAAAGGTAACACGATGTCAATAAAAACATATCTCTCAATAATCACTTTCAATGTGAATGGCCTAAATGTGCCCATAAAACAACACAGAATTGCAGATTGGATAAAACGACAGGACCCATCCATATGTTGTCTACAAGAGACTGATTTTAAACCTAAGGATACACCCAGACTGAAAGTGAAGGGATTGAGAAGCATTTTTCATGCCAATGGACCTCAAAAGAAGGCCAGGATAGTGATTCTCATATCAGATAAATTAGATTTTAAACTAAAGACTGTACTCAGAGATACAGAAGGACACTACATAATTCTTTATTTTTTTTACATTTTATTTATTTTTTTGAGACAGACAGAGAGAGATCACAAGCAGGCAGAGAGGCAGGCAGAGAGAGAGGGAAGCAGGCTCCCTGCTGAGCAGAGAGCCCAATGTGGGGCTCGATCCCAGGACCCCAAGACCATGACCCGAGCCAAAGGCAGAGGCCTAACCCACTGAGCCACCCAGGTGCCCCGACACTACATAATTCTTAAAGGGACTATCCACCAAGAAGATCTAACAATTGTAAATATTTGTGCCCCCAATAGGGGAGCAGCCAATTATACAAGAAAACTTTTAATCAAGATAAAGAGTCATATTAATATGAATACATTAATAGTAGGGGATCTTAATACACCACTCTCAGTAATAAACAGATCATCCAAGCAGAAAATCAGTAAAGAAAAAATAGCATTGAATGACACATTGGACCAGATGGACCTCATAGATATATACAGAACGTTCCACCCTAAAACAACAGAATACTCATTCTTGTCAAGTGCACATGGAACCTTCTCCAGAATAGACCATATACTGAGTCACAATTCAGGGCTCAAGCGATACCAAAAGATTGAGATTATTCCCTGCATATTCTCAGATCACAATGCTTTGAAACTGGAACTCAATCACAAGGAAAAGATTGGAAGGAACTCAAACACCTGGAAGCTAAAGACCACCTGGCTAAAGAATGCTTAGATCAACCAGGAGATCAAAGAAGAACTTAAACATTTCATGGAAACCAATGATAATAAAGACACTTCAGCTCAAAACCTATGAGATACAGCAAAGGCAGTCCTAAGGGGGAAATACATAGCCATCCAAGCCTCCCTCAAAAAAATTGAGAAATCCAGAATACACTAGCTGTCTCTACACCTTAAAGAACTGGAGAATCAACAACAAATTAAGCCAACTCCACACACAAGAAGGGAAATAATCAAGATTAGAACAGAGATCAATGAGATAGAAACTAGAGATAAGTAGAACGCATCAATGAAACTAGAAGCTGTTTTTTTTAAAGAATCAATAAGATCGATAAACCATTGGCCACGTTAATCCAAAAGAAAAGAGAGAAGGCCCAAATTCATAAAATTATGAATGAAAAGGGAGAGAACACAACCAGCTATTTCTTAGAACTATTCCTTAGAAATAGAAATAATCATCAGAAGTTATTATCAACAGTTATATGCCAGTAAGTTAAGCAACCTAGATGAAATGGATGCATTCCTGGAAAACTATAAACTTCCAAAATTGAACCAGAAAGAAATTGACAACCTGAAGAGACCGATATCTAGCAATGAGATTGAAGCAGTGATCAAAAACTTCCCAAAAACAAGAGCCCAGGACCTGACGCATTCCCTGGGAAATTCTACCAAACTTTCAAAGAAGAAATAACACCTATTCTCCTGAAGCTGTTTCAAAAAATTGAAGCAGAAGGAAAACTTTCAGACTCTTTTTTTGAAGCCACCATTACCCTGATCCCCAAACCAGGCAAAGACCCCACCAAAAAGGAGAATTTCAGGCCAATATCCCTGATGAATATGGATGCTAAGATTCTCAACAAGATCCTAGCAAATAGGATTCAACAGCACATTAAAAAAAATTATCCACCATGGCCAGGTGAGATTCATCCCTGGGTTGCAAGGATGGTTCAACATTCGCAAATCAATCAATGTGATAGAACAAATCAATAAGAGAAGAGAGAAGAACCATATGGTCCTCTCAATTGATGCAGAAAAGGCATTTGACAAAATCCAGCATCCGTTCCTGATTAAAACACTTCAAAGTATAGGGATAGAGGGAACATTTCTGAACATCATAAAATCTACCTATGAAAAACCCACAGCAAATATCATCCTCAATGGGAAAAAGCTCACAGCCTTCCTGTTGAGATCAGGAACACAACAAGGATGCCCACTCTCACCACTCTTGTTCAACATAATATTAGAAGTCCTAGCAACAGCAACCAGACAACAAAGAGAAATAAAAGGTATCCAATTTGGCAATGAGAAGTCAAACTCTCTCCCTTCACAGATGACATGATACTTTATATGGAAAACCCAAAAGACTCCACCCCCAAACTACTAGAACTCATAAAGCAATTCAGTAATGTGACCAGTTACAAAGTCAATGTACAGAAATCAGTTGCTTTCTTATACACGAACAATGAAAACACAGAAAGGGAAATTAGAGAATCGATTCCATTTACTATAGCACCAAGAACCATAAGATACCTGGGA
This sequence comes from Taxidea taxus jeffersonii, assembly GCA_003697995.1. NCBI lineage: Eukaryota > Metazoa > Chordata > Mammalia > Carnivora > Mustelidae > Taxidea > Taxidea taxus. Next base: position 13,536 of record ML099641.1, read on the forward strand.
ATAAACCTAACCAAAGAGGTAAAGGATCTGTACTTGAGGAACTACAGAACACTCATGAAAGAAGTTGAAGAAGACACAAAAAGATGGAAGCCAATTCCATGCTTTTGGATCGGAAGAATAAATATTGTTAAAATGTCTACACTGCCTAGAGCAATCTATTCTTTTAATGCCATTCTGATCAAAATTCCACCAGTATTTTTCAAAGAGCTGGAGCAAATAATCCTAAGATTTGTATGGAATCAGAAGAGACCCCGAATTGCTAGGGAAATGCTGAAAAAGAAAAACAAAACTGGTGGCATCGTGTTACCTGATTTCAACCTTTACTACAAAGCTGTAATCACCAAGACAGCATGGTACTGGCATAAAAACAGACACATAGACCAGTGGAACAGAGTAGAGAGCCCAGATATGGACCCTCAACTCTATGGTCAAATAATCTTCGACAAAGCAGGAAAAAGTATACAGTGGAAAAAGGACAGTCTCTTCAATAAATGGTGCTGGGAAAATTGGACAGCTATACATAGAAGAATGAAACTCAACCATTCTCTTACACATTACATAAAGATAAACTCGAAATGGATAAAAGACCTCAGCGTGAGACAGGAATCCATCAGAATCCTAGAGGAGAACATAGGCAGTAACCTCTTCAATATCAGCCACAGTAACTTCTTTCAAGATATGTCTCCAAAGGAAAAGGAAACAAAACAAAAGGAAAATGAACTTTGGGGACTTCAAAAAGATCAAAAGCTTCTGCACAGCAAAGGAAACAGTCAACAAAACAAAGAGGCAACCCACGGAATGGGAGAAGATATTTGCAAATGACAGTACAGACAAAGGCTAATATCCAGGATCTATAAAGAACTTCTCAAACTCAACACAAACAAAACAGATAATCATGTCAAAAAATGGGCAGAAGACATGAACAGACACTTTTCCAATGAAGACACATGAAAAAATGTTCATCATCACTAGCCATCAGGGAGATTCAAATTAAAACCACATTGAGATACCACCTTACACCAGTTAGAATGGCCCAAATTAGCAAGACAGGAAACAACTCGTGTTGGAGAGGATGTGGAGAAAGGGGAACCCTCTTACACTATTGGTGGGAATGCAAGTTGGTGCAACCACTTTGGAAAACAGTGTGGAGATTCCTTAAGAAATTAAAAATAGAACTTCCTATGACCCTGCAATAGCACTATTGGCTATTTACCCCAAAGATACAGATGTAGTGAAAAGAAGGGCCATTTATACCCCAATGTTCATAGCAGCAATGGCCATGATCGCCAAACTGTGGAAAGAACCAAGATGCCCTTCAATGGATGAATGTATAAGGAATATGTGGTCCATATACACTATGGAGTATTATGCCTCCATCAGAAAAGATGAATACCCAACTTTTGTATCAACATGGACAGGACTAGAAGAGATAATGCTGAGTGAAATAAGTCAAGCAGAGAGAGTCAATTATTATATGGTTTCACTTATTTGTGGAGCAAAACAAATAACACAGAGAACATGGGGAGATGGAGAGAAGGGAGTTGAGGGAGATTGGAAGGGTAGTTGAACCGTGAGAGACTATGGACTCTGAAAAACATTCTGAGGGTTTTGAAGGGGTGGGGGTTGGGAGGTTGGGAGAGCCAGGTGGTGGGTTTTATGGAGGGCATGTATTGCATGGAGCACTGGATTTGGTGCATAAACAATGAATTCTGTTATGCTGAAAAGAAATTAAATAAATTAAAAATTTTTTTAAAAAAATTTGAATTATACCAAGTGTATTTTCCAACCACAATGGTATGAAAGTAGAATTCAATAAAAGGACGAAGTCTAGAAAATTTATAAATATGTGGGAACAATACAACACATTCATGAACAACAAATATGCCAATGATTAAACCAAATATATTTCAAATAAAATCAAATATCATGAAACAAATCAAAATGGAAGCAAGGCATATCAAAATTTATTGTATTTAACAAAATGAGTGCTAAGATGGAAGTTTATAGCAATAAATGCTTACATTAAGTAAGCAAAAAGAGCTCAAATAAACAACCTAAATTTATACCTCAACTAACAAGAACAAACAAGCCCCCAAATTAGCAGAAGAAAGGAAAAACCAAAAATCAGAACAGAAATAATTGAAATAGAGAACACACACACACAGAAAAACATAGAAAAGATAGATCCAAGAGCTGGGTTCTTTAAAAAGATAAAATAGGTAAACTTTCAAATAAATTTATAAAAACTGTGAGAAAGAGAGATGGGGGGGGGACTCAAAAAAATAAGAAATAAAAACACAGATATTACAATTGTTACCAAAGACATTCAAAGGATCATGAGACTAATATGAACCATTAGACACCCAAAAATGGGCAACTTAGAATAAATGGATAAATTTCTAGAAACATACAACATGAATCTGAAAAAGTTTGAATCATTAAACAGAAAATCTGAACAGACTAATAAAAAGTAAGGACATTGAATCAATGGTTAAAAACTCCCAACAAAGAAAACCCTAGGAGCAGATGGCTTCACAGGTGAATTCTAACCAAAAAAGAAAAATTAACATTAGAATATAGTGACAGTTTTCCTTCTTCAAAATACAACGCTTCTGCACAGCAAAGGAAATAATCGGCCAACCTAAAAGACAACCTACGGAATGGGAGAAGATATTTACAAATGACATCTCTGATAAAGGATTAGTATCCAAAATACATAAAGAACATATACAACTCAATGCTCAAAAGACAATCCAATTTAAAAGTAGGCAGAAGACACAAGCAAACATTACTCCAAAGAAGACATTCAGACAGTCAACAAACACATGCAAAGATTCTCAGTGTCACTCATCATCAGGGAAATGCAAATCAAAACTATAATGAGATATCACTTCACACATGTTAGAATGGCTAAAATCAAAAACATAAGAAACAACAAATGTTGACAGTGATAAACACATTCAGTACTGTTGCAGGTTACAAAATCAATATACAAAAATCAGTTGTATTTCTACACAACAATAATTAATTATTGGAAAAAGAAATAAAACAATCCCACTTTTTTGACATTTTAATTTAATTTTCTTTCTTTCAGTGCCAAGATTGTTTATGCACCACACCAGTGCTCCATGAAATATGTGCCCTCCTTAATACCCATCACCAGGCTCACCCATTCTCCTATCCCCTCACTTCCCAAACCTTCAGTTTGTTTCTCAGACTCCACAGTCTCTCATGGTTCATCTCCCCCTCTGATTTCCCCCAATTCACTTTTCCTTTCCTTCTTTTAATGTCCTCCATGTTATTCCTCATGTTCCACAAGTAAGTGAAACCATATGATAATTGACTTTCTCTGCTTGACTTATTTCACTCAGAATAATCTCCTCCAGTCCATGTTGATACAAAAGTTGGGTATTCATCCTTTTTGATGACTGAGTAATATTCCATTGTATATATGGGCCACATCTTCTTTATCCATTTGTCTGTTGAAGGGCCTCTTGGCTCTTTCCACAGTTTGGTGATGGTGGCCATTGTTGTTATGAACTTTGGGGGCACAGACGGCCCTTCTTTTCACTGCAAGTGTATCATTGGGGTAAATCCAGTAGTGCAGTTGCAGGATCAGAAGGCAGCTCTATTTTTAATTTTTTGAGGAATCTCCACACTGTTTTCCAAAGTGGCTGCACCAACTTGCATTCCTACCAACAGTGTAAGAGAATTCCCCTTTCTCCACATCCTCTCCAACACTTGTTGTTTCCTGTCCTGTTGATCTTGACTATTCCAACTGGTATAAGGTGGTATCTCAATGTGATTGTGACAATCCCACTTTCAATTGCATGAAAAACAATCAAATACTTAGCAATAAATTCAACCAAGGAAGTAAAAGACCTATACACCAAAAACTGTAAGACATTGATGAAAGAAACTGAAGGCACAAATAAATGGAAAGATAACCCATGTTCATGGATTATAAGAGTAAATATTATTAAAATATCCAAGCTACCCAAGGCTGTCTATAAATACAAAGTATTTCTTAAAATTCCAATCTAATATCATTTTTCATAGAAATAAGGAAAAAATTCTAAAATTTATATGGAGCCAAAAAAGACCCCACCAGCCAAGACAAACAAGAAAAAGCAAACTGGACAACCTGAAGCTACCATGGTTCCTGATTTAAAACAATCTAACAGAGGTAAAATAATCAAAAAATTATAATATTGACATAATAACAGACACATAGACTAATAGAATAGAACTTAGAATTCATAAATAAATCCACACATATACAGTGAGCTAATATTTGACCAGAGAGTCATGTATACTCAGTGGGGAAAGGGAAGTATCTTCAACAGATGATTCTGGGAAAACTGGATAGACATATACAAAAGAATAAAATTGCACCCCTATCTTACACCATTCACAAAAATTAACTCAAAATGGATTAAGAACTTAAAACTTGAAACTTTAAAACTCCTAGAAGGATACATAAGGAATAAACTCCTTGACATTGGTCATGGCAATGATTTTTTTTTTATGACACCAAAAACACAAGCCACAATAGCAAAAATCAACAAGTGGGACTACATCAAACTAAAAATTTTCTGCATAGCAAAAGAAATGATCAATAAAATGAAAAGGCAACCTACACAAAGGGAGAAAACATTTGCAGACCATGTATCTAATAAGAAGCTAATATCCAAAATACATAAAACACTTTTACAGCTCAACTGCAAAAAGAAAGAAAGAAAGAAAGAAAGAAAGAAAGAAAGAAAGAAAGAAA
>ML099641.1:18319-32893 GCA_003697995.1 Taxidea taxus jeffersonii
AAAGAAAGAAAGAAAGAAAGAAAGAAAGAAAGAAAGAAAGAAAGAAAGAAAGAAAGAAAGAAAAGAAAAGAAAAAGGCAAGCAGATTAAAATGAGCAGAGGATTGAATAGAAAATTTTTCAGAGTAAATGAGAAGTATTCTTATACTACAAGTACATGATAACATGCACATCACTAATCATGACAGAAATGTAAATCAAAACCACAAAAAGATCACCTGGCACCTGTTAGAATGGCTATTACCAAAAAGGTAAGAAATAGCAAATGTTGGGCATGTGGTTTAAAGGGAAAAATGATGTGTTGTTTGTAGGAATGTAAATGTTAAATCCATCATCAACAACAATATGAAGATTCCTAAAAAAAAAAAAAAAAAGTTTTTAAAACAACTACATGGAATGCTTGGGTGGCATAGCTGGTTAAGTGTCCAACTCTTGGTTTTGGCACAGGTCATGATCTCAAAGTCATGACATCAAGCCCCAAGTCAGAATCCCCATTCAGTGGGAAGTCTGCTTAAATTTTCTCTTTCACTCTCCTTCTGATCCTCCCCTCCTCTCTCTCCCTCTCAAATAAATAAATAAATATTTTTTAAAAATAAAATAAAACACCATATGATCCAGAAGTCTCACATCTGGGAATATATTTGAAGAAAATCAATCACTATCTTAAAGAGATATCTGCACTCCCATCATTATGCAGCATTTTTCACAATAGCTAAAACATGGAAACCACCTAAGTGTATATAAGTGGATGGATGGATAAATAAAATGCTGTGTGTATATATACAATGTAATGTTATTAACATTAGAAAAAAAGAAAATCATATTATTGTGACATTGATTGATCCTGCGGGTATTGTGTTAAGTGAAAAAAAGTCAGACAGAATAAGACAAAGACTGCAAGGCATCACTTATATGTGAAATCTAAAAATCTCAAATATATTCTCAGACAAACAGAAATTGAAGGACTTTGTTGCCAGTAGACCTGCCTTGCCAGAAATTTTTAAAGAAGTTCTTTAGAGAGAAGGAAAATAATATAGGACAGTAATTCAGGTCTACATAAAGAAAAGAAAATTATCATTGAAGGAATACATAAAAGTAAAAGTAGGGGGCGCCTGGGTGGCTCACTGGGTTAAAGCCGCTACCTTCGGCTTGGGTCATGATCCCAGGGTCATGAGATCGAGCCCCATATCGGGCTCTCTGCTCTGCGGACAGCCTGCTTCCTCCTCTCTCTCTCTGCCTCTCTGTCTACTTGTGATCTCTGTCTGTCAAATGAATGAATAAAATCTTAAAAAAAAAAAAAAAGTAGAAGTAAAACTTTTATTTTTTGTATCCTTAATTTATCTAACAGCAGTTTGTTCAAAATAATAGCAATAATATTTTAATTAAATATCTTTATGTAAATACACATGTTTATGTATGTTTATGTATAAGTAGAATTAATACCAGCAATAATACAAGAGACAGGAGGGAAGAAATTAGTTATTTTGTTATTATACTTTTTCCTTTGTCATTATACTTGTACTACCCATAATGTTATTTAAAAGTGCATTTGGCTTAGTTGCAAATGTATATTGAAAATTCCACTTAAAATTTGTTTTTTTTTTATTTTTTTAAATTTTTTTAAAGATTTTATTTTTGGAGATAACAAAGAGCACAAACAGGGTGGGGAGGGAGAAACAGGCTACCCAAAGTGGAGGAAGCCCAACATGGGGCTTAATCTCAGGATCCTGGGATCATGACCTGAGCCAAAGACAAATGTTTAACTGACTGAGCCATACAGGCACCCAAAAAATTTTTTTTAGAAATATAACTGATGTGCTAAGAAAGGAGAGAAAATTTGTATCAGTCGGGATGGGTTGCTATAACAAATTATCATAGAATGGGTGGCTTAAACAATAAACACTTATTTCTCACAGTTCTGGAGGATAAGAAGTCCAAGATCAATGTGTCAACAGATCCAGTATCTGTGAAGGGCCTTCTTCCTTGTGTGCAAATAGCTGTCTTCTTGGGTAGAGGGAGATAAAGGTCTCATCTCTCAGGATGCCTGGGTGGCTCAGTCAGTTAAGGCACTGCCTTTGGCTCAGGTCATGATTCCAGGGTCCTGGGATCAAGTGCAGCATCTGGCTCCCTGCTCAGTAGGGAGCCTGATTCTCCTTCTGCGTGCTGCTCCTCCTGCTTATCTCTCTCTCTCCCCTGCTCTCTTTGTGACAAATGAATAAATAAAAATTTTTAAATAAAAAAACTCGGGCTCCTGGGTGGCTCAGTGGGTTAAAGCCTCTGCCTTCGGCTTGGGTCATAATCTCAGGGTCCTGGGATTGAGCCCCACATTGGGCGCTCTGTTTGGCGGGGAGCCTGCAGAATATTTTTATTAGAATGCAACTTTAGGGGCACCTGGGTGGCTCAGTGGGTTCAAGCCTCTGCCTTCAGCTCAGGTCATGATCTCAGGATCCTAGGATTGAGCCCTGCATCAGACTCTCTGCTTGGCCGGGGGCCTGCTTCCCTCTCTCTCTCTGCCTGCCTCTCTGCCTGCTTGTGATCTGTCTGTCAAATAAATAAATAAAATCTTTTTTTAAAAAAATCATCTCTTTTCCTCTTTTATAAGAGCATTAATCCCAGAATGAGGGCTCTACCCTCAAGACCTAATTAAAATTCCACTTTCTAATACCATTACTTTGGTGGTTAGGATTTCAACACATGAATTTTGAGGTAAAACAAACTCTAGGTACATAACAAAAGAGAATCATAAAATGTTCATTTAAAACCACACAAGGCCATAAAAAAAGAGTGGAAGACAAAAAGAGGAACAAAAAACAAGATCGGGGAATAGAAAAACAATAACAATTATACATTATATATATCCAACTATATATAATACCAATCATATCCAACTATATTAAAAGACAGCTTATCAGGGTGGATTAAAAAACAAAACCTAGAGGTGCCTGGGTGGCTCAGTCAGTTAAGCGTCCCACTCACTCTTGGTATCAGGTCAGGTCTTGATCTCAGTCTCAAGGCCCATATTGTGCTCCATGTTGGCATGAAGCCTACTTAAAAAAAAAAAAAAATACTAGCTGTAGGTTGTCTACAAGAAATTCACCTCAAATACGAAGACAGAAATAGATTAACAGTAAATGGATGAAGAGAGATATACTAACATTGATCCAGAGGAAGTAGTAGCTACATTAATTTCATATGGAATGGACTATAGAGCAAAGGAAGTTATAAGGGATAAAGAGGAGAATTACATAATAATAAAGGATAAAGACATAACAATCCTTTATGTGTATGCACCTAACAACAAAGCATCAACCTAAGTAAGGCAAAAAAACTAATACAATTGCAAGAAGAAATAAATAAATCCACTGTTGCATTTGGAAACATCACCCTCTCTATCAGAAATGGACAACTCTAGCAGGGAGAAAACCAGTAATGACATAGTTGAAATCAGCATACCACCAATTAACTGAATATAATTGATAATTGATATCTACTGAGTATGTCATCCAACAATAGCAGAATACACAGTCTTCCCATGCTCACATAGGATATTCACCAAGATAGATCACATCTGGCCATAAAACACACCTTAACAAATTTTAAAAAATAGAAACCATGAAATGTCTACTCTCAGACCACAGTGAAATTAAACTAGAAACAGGAAAGGGATGAGTAATTTAACTCCAAAGTAAGCAGGAAGAAAAAAGAAAAGAAATAAAAATTAGAGCAAAAATTAGAGGGAACACTTCCCGACTTATTTTATAAGGCCAATATTACCTAATACTAAAATCAAAGACATTACAAGAAAAGAAAAATACAGACCTATGTATTTTATAAACATAACTGAAAAATCCTTGACAAAATATTAATAAACTCGGGGTGCCTGGGTGGCTCCATGGGTTAAGCCTCTGCCTTCAGCTCAGGTCATGGTCTCAGGATCCTGAGATGGAGCCCTGCATTGGGCTCTCTGCTCAGCAGGGAGCCTGCTTCCCCCTCTCTTTCTGCCTGCCTCTCTGCCCACTCATGATCTCTCTCTCTGTCAAATAAATAAATAAAATCTTTTTAAAAAATTAATAAACTTGAATCAAGCAACACTTTTTTTTAAATAATTACAACATGACTAATTGGTGGTTATCTCAAGAATGTAAGTTTCAACATTCAAAAATCAATCAATATAATTTAACACATGGGCAGATTAAAGAGGAAAATCACAGAATTTTCTGAAGGGATGAAGAAAAGTTATTTAATAAGATTCAACTTTCATTCACAATAAAAATTTAATAAATAAGGAATAGAAGGAAACATCCTGAATGAGATAAAGAGCATCGATGACAAACCTACATCTAACATAATATTTAATGGACAAAGATTTAATGCTTTCCTTCTAAGAACAGGAACAAGGTTTTTTAAGAATGGCTTCTTTCATCACTCGTATTCAACTTTGTACTGGAAGTCCTAGCCAATGTGTGGGCAAGGAAAAGAAATAAAAGACAATCAGATTCGAAGGGAAGAAACAAACCATCCCTATTTGTAGCCAACGTGATTTTCTATGTAGAAAATTCCATGGAATGTTCTAAACTGTTTCTAGACTTACTAAATGATATAAGCAAAGTCACAGAATACAAGGTTAATATACAAAACTCAATTGTGTTTCTATATACTAATTATAACAATTGGATATTAAAAATTTAAAATATTTTGTAACAGCATCAAAATTTATAAAATACTTAAGAATAACTTTAACAAAAATGTGCAAGATCTATATATTAAAACTATAAAACCAAATATTGTTGACATAATTTGAAGATCACAAGAATGGGGACAACTGGGTGGCTCAGCCAATTAAGCATCTGCTTTCAGCTCAGATGATTATCTCAGACTTCTGGGATTGTGTCCTACATCAGTATCCCTGCTCAGTGAAGAGTTTGCTTCTCCCTTCCTTTTGCTCCTTCACCCAGCCTGTGCTCCCTATCTCTCTTTCAAATAAATAAACAAAATCACTGTGGAGAGAACCAAGATGCCCTTCAACAGACAAATGGATAAGGAAGATGTGATCCATATACACTATGGAGTATTATGCCTCCATCAGAAAGGATGAATACCCAATTTTGTATCAACATGGACAGGACTAGAAGAGATAATGCTGAGTGAAATAAATCAAGCAGAGAGAGTCAATTATCATATGGTTTCACTTATTTGTGGAGCAGAACAAATAACACAGAGAACATGGGGAGATGGAGAGGAGAAGGGAGTTGAGGGAGATTGGAAGGGGAGTTGAACCATGAGAGACTATGGACTCTGAAAAACATTCTGAGGGTTTTGAAGGGGTGTGGGGTGGGAGGTTGGGGGAGCCAGGTGGTGGGTTTTGTGGAGGGCACGTATTGCATGGAGCACTGGGTGTGGTGCATAAATAATGAATTCTGTTACACTGAAAAGAAATTAAATAAATTAATTTTTAAAAAGTCACCTGAATGAATAGAAAGCTATATGTGCTCATCGATCACATCTCAATATGGCTATAATGTCAATTCTTCCCAAAATGATATATGTATTTGGGGGCACCTGGCTGCCTCAGCCAGTAAAGCATGTGACTCTTGATCTCAGGTTTGTGAGATCAAGCCCCACATTGGGCATGGAGCCTACTTATAAATAAATAAACAAACAAACAAATAAATAAATTACATATTCAACATAACCCTAATCTAAATCACAGCGGGATCTTTTGTAGGTATAGACAAGCTAATCTTTTTTTTTTAGGTATAGACAAGCTAATATTAAAGTTTACAGGGAAAGGCAAAGGAGCAACAATGACTAAAACAATCTTGTAAAGTAATAGCTAATTTCTAGAACTCACACCACCTGATTTCAAGGCTTATTGTAAAGCTACAAGAGTCATGCCAGTATGAAATTGGTGAAAGGACAGGCAAATATGTCAATGGATCCAAACAGAGTCTAAAAATAGTACACAATGTGGTCAATAGGTCATTGGTAAAAGTGCAAAGGCCATTCAGTGGAGAATGAATCTTGAACAAATTGTTCTAGAACAGAGGGGGCATATATATACAAAAAACAAAAATGAAAATTGACCTACACCTCACACCTTTATATGTAAAAATTAACTCAAAATACATTATAGACCCAAATGTAAAACATTTAAGAGAAAATAGAGGAACAATATCTTCATGACATGAGATTAGGCAAAAGCCTAATGACACCAAATGCACAATCTGTAAAAGAAAAAATTTGTAAATTAGCCTTCATCAAAATTTTAAACTTTACTCTGCAAAAGACTATAAGAGAATGAAAAGAAAGACAAGCCATAGACTAGGAGAAAATATTTGCAAATCATGTATTTAACAAAGGATGTGTAACCAGAATATTTAACAAATTCTCAAAATTCAACAATAAGAAGAAAACTTTTTAACAGATGCAAAAATTGAACAGACATTTTACCAAAGAAGACATAAAGATGATAAAGATAGATATTCAACATCTTTAGTTATTATGGAAATCCAGAGAAAAACCAAAATGGGATACTACTGCACATTTTTTAAAATAACTGAAATTTTAAAAAATAATAATAATAAACTAACAATACCATAGTCTTTTTGGGAAAGTGGAAGCACCTAGAACTGTGATACATTGCTTGTGAGAATTTGTAGTGCTACAATCATGTTAAAAATCAGTTTGTTAGTTTCTTATAAACCATACTTAAAAACAATTTCTTAGAACCATACACTTATCATGACTCAGCAATTGCATTTTTAAAAATTTTATTTAAATTCCAATTAGTTATGACTTAGCAATTTCAAAAACCATTGTTCACACAAAAATCTGTAGATAATTATTTTCAGCATCTTTATTCACAATCATCCAAAACTATAAATAATACAAATATTTATCCACTGAGGAATAGCCAAAAACCTCTAGTATATCCATACAATGGAAAACTAAGCAATAAAAAGGAATATGCTACAATATTTATGAATCTTAATTTTCTTACACTGAGAAAAATAAGTCATATTTAAAAGGCTACCATTCTGTATGATTTCATTATTTGGAACTCTAGAAAAGGCAAAACCATAGTGATAGAAAACAAATGAGGGATGAGTAGGTGGGGTAGGGGGGATTGACTCTAATCCCAAAGGAACATTTTAGGGTGATGGGAAAGTTCTATATCATGATTTTGGTTGTCTGGTGGTTGTTACTTATATACATACATACGTATACATATCTGTCAAAATTCATCAATTTTACATTCTGCAAATTATACTTCAAATAAACTGAAAAAACAAAAGGTTTATTTATGGACTACCCACTAACTGGATCACACACACAACCCTAAATGTGATGTACGCAGTTTCCAGAGTCCTACTAGCACCATAATTCTTTCTTCATGGTGGGCAGTATAAGATACAGCAATTTATCTCTTATTCTAGTGGTTATATTCCAACATATCCCAGACCACAACACCTCTAGACACATCACTTCTTCATTAGGTTCCCAAAAGATATTTTGCAGAGTTTATCTGCTATTCTCTGCCATGCATATGTGTCATCAAGGCATCTAGACAGCTTGATATTTCCTGCCCTCTATGTCTATTAAAATAATATCATCAACATAAAGGGCCACCTTGATGGCCTATAGGACAGCAGAATAATGAGTTTCCCTCCAGTTTACATTATGACAGAAAACAGAAGCATGAGAGAAAGTGTTTACTGCCTCATGAAGGTAAATTACTTCAAGTACTTTTGTTTTCAAGAATGGGGAATTTTTTTAAATCTAGTTCAATGCTATATGGCAGGAAATACAGGTTAATTTGTTCCAGAAAATATACTTTATTTAGAAGATTTGGTATCCAGAAGAAGATATCCAGAAGAGCAGCAAAAATTAGCATTGCCATCTTATTAAATTTGGATATCTTTGACAGAAGTTCTCAAAGAGTGGTTTCAGGACTAGCAAGATTACTATCACCTGAAACCTATTAGGAATTAAAATTCTCAGGTTTCTCAGAACTGATAAATCAGAAATTCTAGGGATGGGACCCAGCAATCTGTGTTTTAATGACCCTGCAGGTGATTCTGATGCTCACTAAAGTTCAAGAACAGCCTTTCTACAGGTATTCTCCATGAATCATCTGGATTTTGCAATAGCAGAGTTAAGATTAAGATGGTAATTAAATTGGGATGTAGTAGAAATTACTGTCCTACATTTTTCATGTCTTTGAAATCTCTGAAATTCACCAAGGGCTCCATTATTGCTTTTGGCTTATTATATTTATTCATGGAATTAACAAGAAAAGAGGAACATTTTCAGGGTCTTCCACTTCATCTTTTCATCAGAGGAAAAAAAATGAGGATTCTGCCAGATAATAATTATATCTAAAATCAGGGACGCCTGGGTGGCTCAGTTGGTTGAGCAGCTGCTTTCGGCTCAGGTCGTGATCCCGGCGTCCTGGGATCGAGTCCCACATCGGGATCCTTGCTTGGCAGGGAGCCTGCTTCTCCCTTTGCCTCTGCCTGCCACTCTGTCTGCCTGTGCTCGCTCGCTCTCTCTCTCTAACAAATAAATAAAATCTTTAAAATCAAATATATTTTTCTCTACATACATTCTTGGCCTGGGGAAGTAACTGTGGTCCTCCTAGCCCCTTGAGACAGATCTGGTCCAAGGTTCTTCAATCACCTGATTTCCTTAAGCTTCTACTCTAACTGGCAGACCATGGTGGAGTTTCAAACCAGTCTGAAGCCAGTATCAAATAATTCACAAGAAATCTCACTATCTCCCTCTTCCCAGTATGCTGTCACCCTGATGAAAGCACAAGTCTCTTTGGGAAGTCTAAGGGTAGACACTATATGTCTAGGGCCAATTTGCAGGTCCTTCCTCTAAGAGAGTTTTCTTGCTTTCAATCTAGGAGCTCTGGGTCTGCAAACTGCCTTAGGTGTAGGCACTGGTATTAGGACATGAATCCCCATGATTTCTGCCCACCAAAATTATAACTTTTCCTGATATACATAAAGGTCTCCTTGGTATGCTTCCCATCAATTTCATTTGTAAAATTAGATCAATTAGCCATCATTGTAGATCCATGATTACCATTCTTCCCATGGCTTATAATGGCAATTCTGTTCACCTCGCCTCTGCTACTTAAACACCACCAACTGGCATCTGTCACTTCTAGGTGCAACATCTTCCATCATCACCTCTGACCTGTAGATGTCAGACCCATAGGGCTTTTCAAAGATGCTGGTGCTTCTTTGCTGGTGGAATACGTCCTTAAGGGAATGTCCTCTAGGCCCTGCCAGGGAAGGGGAGGGGGAGAAGGAGTAGGAAAGGGACCTGATTAGAAGCTAGCTAGTCAAGTTGTACTTAATAGGTGCATTCAACTTTTCTATTTTCCTAAGCTATTAGGGGAGTATTTGAACCTCCCAGACTCTAGGTCACCATTGAGTCCAGGCTTCAACTAGTCAACCTAGTAGACTCAAGCCAACATATGAAATTCCAAATCATAAATGTATACCTCTATTATAGCCCAGTTAACCCTTATATTTCATTTTTATTGGTCTAAAACCCTTAGAATACATTCCAAAATATGTTCCCCAAGCTCCAGCAGATAAAAACTGGCAAGATCTTGTAACTCTTTTAGTGGATCCCTTACAAAAATGGGTTTTTGTTCCTCCATCTGAGTCCTATTGGGATCTAACTCTCTTATGGGCCTGGAGGCAAGCAGTGTTGATAGAAACATACAGCTGAGGAGAATCAGTCCTTTTATTGCCAAATTCCCTGGGTACCTTCATGGAGGGTATTAATAATATATGGGAAGGGGTTACTTGATGGCAAGGGTTCAGGGTGATTTGGAGGTTTAAACTTTAGTCTTTTCTATGTCTGCTCAAATGGCCCTTTCCTTATCTTGGGGTCCCACTTCTGCCCCATCAGTGCTATTACCTTAGAGTAAGAGCTATAGGCCTATACATCCACTGGTGCTGCAACTCTGCAACCCATACATCATCAGTCACCCATGGTTGGTATCTCAGCCATATCTACTGTGTGACTGTAGAATGTTAACTTCTATAAAGCCTATAAGCTTTCTGTCTGAGTGTGTTCTGAGTAAACAGTAATAATAATCACAATCTTCGATTTCTCCTTGTCTCTTCTTACATTTCCTCATGCCAACAGAAATAGCCAGCTGACCTTAGTATCACTGTTGCCATAGTACCAGGGCTATTTGATCTCCCTATTGCTAGTCTTCCAATTGTACTTCATTTTGTGCCACTGCTGGAAATTTGAATAACTGATGTCACAACATGCTACAACAGACCAGTGTATTACTTCCTCCTAGCAAGTTACTGTATACCTCTCCAACATATGAGCAAACCAATATCAGAATTACATTTTGAGGTGTTTTTTCCCCCCAGAGCCATTTCTGGTACCAATGACTATGTCAGTTCAGTTAGATGTTATACATTTTACACTCAAATGGAGTAATTGAGGACAGTTTAATAAAGGAACTATTTCAAAATATCTGAATAAAAACAGATATATAGATGATCAATGATTAATAGATAAATAGATGATTAGATAGAGAGATGATTGATAGATAATTGATAAATGGGTAAATAGACAGATGACTGGCATGGGAAGGGTTCAGAGAAACCCATGAGAGACAGTGAAGTATCTCATTTCAACATTACAACAGCAAGGAGACATTACCACTTTTAGACTTGAAGGATCAAGTTCTATTACAGGAAGGCAGAAAGAATAGCTATATGGAGAGAGTCACATAGACTCTCAAGTTGTGACCTTGACAGAGTGATACAGCCAAATCATGTGGTCTTTATGGAGCTGGAGGATTAATACCCCAACCTCACTCTTCTGGTGTTTTCACAGCAATCTCCTTTACACAGAGCAGATGGCACTAAGAGGGCAGCAAGGAGAAGTGTAGACAGAGGACCTGGAGGCCCCCAAAAAGATACCCAGAACATTGGGAAACAGAAAACTTCCCTTAACAGATCACTAGAAAATCACCACCCAGACCCAGACAACAAGGTGAAGCAGGTCACGGGAAATAGGGGCTGCTGTCACTGCTGCTTTCCTCTCACTCCACTTCACTGCTCTTCCATCAAGACCCCCACAGTCCTCAAATGCTCTGACAAAGACAACCAAAAGGTGATTCAATTTTCTTAGAATTTTAGTTGCAAGCATGTCCTATTGGTGAAGACATGTTGACATCTCCTATGTTCTGTTTCCCTAGAATCATCATTGTTGTCAGTGACTGGCTAATCTGATCAATTCATGGGTGTTTACGAGCTAACTCATGCTATTGACTCCAGGTGTTTTTTTATGTTGTACAAGTGCATAAATGCGATAGTATTCATTGGGTGTTGTTAACCACCACAGAGGAATTTTTTTTTTTTGTGCCATCTCCTTGGGAATAGAACTATTTTCTGGCCTTGAAATGGCCATATAGTGGTTTTAAAGTTAATGAGATAAAATAATTCAAAGGATTTCATTTAGAAAAGTAGAAGCTGACCAAAAATTTCAGTAAAATGAAAACAGTGCTCTTATTTTATCAGTAGAAAGCACATCTAAAAATTTTCAGTATCACATTCCTTTTAAAAATATTCTAAATGAAAGTAAATTTTGATTGTAAATTTGGCTTTAAAAAGTCATTTTCTGAGAGGTGCCTGGGTGGCTCAGTCAGCTAGGCATCTGCCTTCAGCTCAGGTCATCATCCCAGGGTCCTGGGATCAAGCCCCCTGTTAGGATTCCTGGTCAGTGAGGACCCTGCTTTTTCCTCTCCCTCTGCCCTTCCCCCAAGCTCATGTGTTGTCTCTCGTATTCCACAGTCTCTCTCAAATAAATAAGTAAAATCTTAAAAAAAAAAAAAAAAAAAAGTCATGTTCTGGTGAGTTAAGTAGTCTGCCTAAAATGGAGAAGGAAGGGGAAATGCTTAATCAAGAATTAGTAATGTGGTTTTGGAATATAGGTGAGGTTCAGTGGGGTGAGGTCCAGAACCAATGACCAAGAAAAAGTTCTTGAGACATCTTGGGTACAAAATAGTGGTTTATTGAAGCACAGGGACAGGACCCATGAGTGCTGTTTGTGAGGGGTGGCTGATTATGTATGAGGTTGGGGGAGGTAAGAGAAAAGGGAGGTTTCAAAAGAACTTTCATATGCTAAAGATGACCTACCAGATACTGGATGCCTTGAAATTATCAAGTTAAAAGGTTGTTTTTCCTTCTAATGAGACAATTATAAGATAGTTGGGAGCTTCCCTGAGGAACATTTTACTTTGCTGCTTCAAGTACCTGTCAATGGGATGCAGATTATGGACATTTAAGTTCCATTTACATTCCCTTCTGCAAACTAACCCACTGATAGAAATGCTTTGTTCTTATAAAATGCTGAGAGCTTTGTAAAATGAGGGAGACTCCTGTCTTACAAGATTGTAATCTCTATAAATTACTATTTGTCTTTCCTTTAGGGCAGCCAAAGAGTGCCAGAGGAATGTCACATATATGCCATAGGGGCTGGGGAAGGTTGCAGGGTGTCAGCTTCTGCCTGTCCTCAGCTTGCCTTCTGTTCCCTCATCAGAAGCACAGAATGAGGGAGATTTTTATAAAGTAGAAACAGGAAGTTTAGAAAAACCAAATGACTGAAATAGAGTATGCCCAGAAAAATATTTGCCTTACCTAATGGAGAAATCCAATGCCATACAGCATTAGTATCAATTCTGTGTAAAACTGAAATAAACAAAGTAGGCATTTTATTTCATTTCTGTGTTATTTCTCCACTTGTTAGTGAGCCTTCCTTGACCCCATACACACTGTGTTTTCTTCTCTTCCTTTATCCTTCCTCCTTTATCCTTCCTTCTTTCCTCTCTTTCTACCCTGAATCTCTTTCCCACCCCCACTTCTTTTTAAATGGCTATTATAACCTATCCATTTCATACTCCATTTGAATCCTAACTTCAAAAATTAGTAAAGTACCTAAGCAATTCATTCACAATGAAAGTAAAAATGACTAACAAGGCTTACTATGTTATAACTTTATGAACTGTTACTGACGTAGGAAAGACATTAGGGTTCAAAGCCAATGGCCAAAAAAGAATTCTTGAGACATCTTTGGTCCAAAAAGATGGATTTATTAAAGCATGGGACAGGACCCATCAGCCAGAAGACCAGCAGGGGGGTCATGAGGAGTGGACCATTATATGCCTACAACTTGGGAGAGGGAGGTAAGGAAAAAGGGAGGTTTCAAAAGAACTTTCATATGCTAAAGAGGACCTGCCAGATGCTGGAGGCCTTGCCATTATCAAGTTAAGTTTGTTTTTCCCCTCTAGCAAGGCATTAACATTAAGATATTGGGGATTCCTGGAAGAATGTCACACATGTCCATGCAGAAGAGGGGGTGGGAGGAGGTTGCAGGATGACAGTTTAAGCTTTGTCTTCTGCCAGCCTTCTGCTCCTTCATCATTATCATTTCACAGTGGACAATGACCTTTTTAAAAAAATTAGATCAAAGTGATATAATCATTGAATTTTAGGCAATAATAAAAGTAAGGAAAGATGTTCCTATGCCTGAAGGTAGGTCACTACATTATAATCAAACATACACAGTGCCTACTACGAGATAGTCACCCCGTTAAGAGATAGAAATGCATATATGGGTAAGACACAAACTCAATTGAGAAAGCTCTCAAAAATCAATCTCTTCATAAATGAAACAGGTCCAAACCATTTCACCACTACATCATTTCAAATGTTATTCAAAGTGCATACACTTCTATTTAAACTCTCACAGAACTAGAAGGAAGTTTCACATTATTTTTATCATTCTAATGAATGCTGATATCACAATCTGACAAAAATAGCTAAAAGAAAGGAAAAAATGATAAAAGGAAATCACTCAAAAGCAGTTAAGAAGAAACATAAGTGCAAGTTCCATCTTTGACAAACAAAAATTTAAAATTTGTCAAATAGAGATAGGCAGAGATAGGAAGTATTAAAATACACATATAATGCTGGTTGAAATATAAAATATTAAATTGCTTTGAAAGAAATATGACAATATCTATTAAATAATTAGGATATGTATATCTTAAACCCCAGCAATTCCACTTCTGGCTAAAGTCAAGAAAAAAAGTTCACGGATTTATAAGGAGACTGCAAGGATGTTCATTACAGTATTTTTTCATTATGGTATTTTAAAGGAAAAAGATAATAAAGTAAATTATGGCATATACAGTACATGTATTGATGTGAACAAACCTAAAACAAAGTAATGTTGAAGGAAAATAAGATATAGAATAATATCTGTCTTATGATAATGATGAAGTTCTAGAATATAGGTGAGGTTCGGTGGGGCAAGGTCTGGAGATGATGGCTAAGAAAGAATTCTTAAGATGTCTCTGGTGCAAAAAGGTGATTTATTAAAGCATGAGGACAGGATCCAGGGGCAGGAAGAGATGCTGCCCTGGGGTTGGTGAGGGGTGGCAGGTTATGTACCATGGAGTTGGGGGGAGATAAGGGAAAGGGAGGTTTCAATAGAACTTTCATATGCTAACGAGGATCTACAAGGTA
>ML099642.1:0-19479 GCA_003697995.1 Taxidea taxus jeffersonii
TACATTTTTTTTCCCTTGGTGGCTAATTGGGGCATGAGACTGAAGACTGGTGGGTGCTGTGGGTCACAGAGGAAAATATAAGGTTGCAGGCTTTGGATGGAAGCTTTTGGGCATAATAATGGGCGAGCCTCATTCCCCGGCAGTGAATGCAGGCAAGTGGATGGCGTAAATGTTTATTTTAAGGGGGGAATCATTTATTTTTCAGGCAGAAAGTTTATACAGCTTTAGAGAATTATTTGGGAGGAAATGAAGCCCATGGCATATGATGCTATAGGGCCTCACCCGCCTCCCCTCTCTCTTTCCCCAACTCTGAAAGCGAGAAGGCTGACTCTCCTCTCCTGGTCCCCCTACACCCCTGCGCGCCCAGGTCTCACCACCGTGGGCTTGGACAACAGACATTTGCACAAAGGAAATTGTTGTTGGAAAGGCCTTTGTGGCCTCAGTGGTCCCCACTGAAGGATAATCAAGTTTGGGGGCTATCATGAAGCCAGTCCCCAAAGGACAGAATCAGGAGATGGACCTGAGAACAGCAGCATCAGGCTTCAGAAACAAACACTACCCTGCACTGTGCCACTCATCTGTGATATGACCCTGAGCCTCAGTTTCTCCACTTATAAAGTAGCTGGGGGACAAGATTCTTCTTAGCTCTAATACGACATTTTAGGCAACGTCGTACTGCCTATATTTACTCACAGCTCTGCCTGGCTCAGGTCTGTCCCTGTGACTTGTATTCTTCCCTCTGTCCTCTTCCCCTTCTAGTTCCTTTTCCCATCCATCATCCCTTTATCCTTTATTCCAAAGATCCCTACTGATGCACACACATGGGCCAGGAGTCTGAAATGAAGTCAGACCAGATCACTGTTTGTGCTAATCTAGAGTCACAGAGGCATAGTGGTGCTGGGATAAACTGTGGGAATTTGGAGAAGTGATGGAAATGTTCTGTGCCTCAGTTTTCTCATCTGTAAGATGGGGCTGATAGCAGTATCTGGCTCATTGCACTGTTGAGACAATGAAATGACTTGGCCTAGAAAACTCTTGGAGCAGAGCCTATATAAGCCTTAGCTGCTTTAGGTATCACCACCATCACTGTTATGGATTTGCCCCCACTTTTCTCAATTCTCTGCTTTCTCTCTTGAATTTTCCTGGGCCTTTGGAGTCAAGCAGGCCCAGGTTCAAATTCCATCACCTCTGAGTTGTGTGACCTTGAATAAGTCATTTCATTTACCTGATCCTTAGTTCCCTTATTTAGACAAAAGAGGTGACCATAATAATTATCCTAATGATAATTCCTTCCTCTACAAAAGGATATTGTAAAGATTAAATAATAACATGTAGAAAGTTCTGGCACATAGTAGGTCCCAATAAACATGTGTTTTTCTTCTCTTTTTCACATATTTCTGCTCACAAAATTTCTTTTAATTTTGATGACTCCAATTGCATTTTTTTTTAAGCAACAGTTATGCTTGATTTGGGGCTGGAACTCACGACCACAGGATGATGACTCCCACGCTCCACTAACTGAGCCAACCAGAAGCTCCCTGCATTTAAAAAAAATTTTGAGGGATGCCTGGGGGCTCAGTGGGTTAAGCATTTGCCTTTGGCTCAGGTCATGATCCCAGGGTCCTGGAATTGAGCCCCACAATGGGCTCCCAGCTCAGCGGGAAGCCTGCTTCTCTGTCTCCCATTCCCTCTGCTCGTGTTCCTGCTCTTGCTGTCTCTCTCTCTCTCTCTCTCTCTCAAATAAATAGTCATTTTTTAATTAATTAAACAAATAAAAAATTTTGATGATATTTTGTAATGTCATTGATCTCCCCGCCCTCTCCCATGTGTTTTATGCACTGACAAATATTATTCTGAAGTAGAACCTGGGCTTCCTTAGACTGCCAAAGGGACTGGAAATGTCTCAGGTTTAGCCAGTCCAGAACTTTCTGATGACAGCTTATTGCTTGTTACACCTGCTTGGAATTTCTCCAGCCTTCAAAGTCCTTCACTGAAAAAAAAAATCCTTTATTCAAATCGGTGAAAAAAATGTCTTCTTTTTTTTTTAAGATTTTATTTATTCATTTGGCAGAAAGAGATGCAATGAGAGAGGGAACACAGGCAGGGCAAGGGCAGAGAGAGAAGGGGAAGTGTCTCTCTATATATCTACAGGGTTTTTCTGTGGTTTCCAGCATCTGCTGGGAGTAAGGGAGACTACAGTACATACAATCTTCTATAATAATATTAAATTTACCAGCTCTTAACCAACTTCAACACTTAAAGTCTTACAGCTGTCTTCCCATGCCTGTAATACAGGTCTACAACATTGTTTGTAGTACGACTATAATACTCCCTATAAGTACTTCAATTCATCCCCTCCTGCTGGATATTTAGGTTTTGTTTTTATTTTTGTTTTCCATCCTGCACAGGTTAAGTGAATGGAATCAATCCTTTACTCCATGGTTTGTGTCTTCCTGCTGTTCCCGAGGGATTCCAGAAGGTCAGGTGGAGCTACCGGGGGACCCTGTACGGATGCAAAGGTCGAATGAATCGAGACTTTGCATGGTGGTCCCCCGAGGGGCTCCCTGCCACGGGTTTGGAAAGGTCTCCCTCACTCTCTGAGCTCATTGCCACCGTGAAAACTGGAAGTCATAAGGAGGTCAAGAGAAGGCATGAGATGACAGGACCGGCTGGGACCAGGTGACTTCCAGAGAATAGAGAAGGGATCATTATTTACTGATAACCTACCATTTCATGGTAGTTAGCAGGGTGCCCTTGGACAACTCTGGTTCAGTGCCCCCTGATATTAAGTATAATGAAGAGTCTTGCGGCCCCCTGAGGTTGCATCACACAGGAGGAACAAATATGCACAAACAGGCAGATTTTCTCTTTCTCCCTGAAGCACTCCGCCATGTTCCTCTGGCTGTCTGCCGCTCACTGCCCCTCCACCACCTCGCCAGAAAATTTCCCACCTCCCTGGCCCGGCCAGTGAAATTTTTAAAAAAGAAAGCCCACTATTAAAAAAAAAATACTAAGAGGAAAGTCTTACTATTCCCATTTTAGGAACAAGGCCATTGAGGCTCAGAGAGCTCCCTTAGTTCAGGCTCATCGATGTGTCCGTCAAATCCTAGGGCTCCCCCCTACGATAGGACTCTGCCCCTTTGAACTCTGACTTTGACCATGAAGGAGGCAACACTGCCTCATCACGCTTCTTTCAAAGGCCAAAGGAACATTTTCTAGACTTTTTTTTTTCCGTAAAGATTTTAGTTATTTATTTGACAGAGAGAGAACACAAGCAGGGGGAGCGGGAGAGGAAGAAGCAGACTCCCGGAGGAGCAGGGAGCCTCACGCCGGGCTCGATCCCAGAACCCTGGGATCAGGGCAGGAGCTGAAAGCAGTTGCTTAACTGACTGAGCCACCCAGACACCCTTCCTCTAGACTTCCTAAAGAGACTGTTAGGGCGCCTGGGTGGCTCAGTTGGTTGAGCGACTGCCTTCGGCTCAGGTCATGATCCTGGAGTCCCGGGATCGAGTCCCGCATCGGGCTCCCAACTCCACCGGGAGTCTGCTTCTCTCTCTGACCTTCTCCTCCTCATGCTCTCTCTCACTGTCTCTCTCTCAAATAAATAAATAAAATATTTAAAAAAAAGAGAGACTGTTAACCTGTCGCATCAAGCCACACATGTCTACCATGTGTCACGTTAAAAAAGGCCAACTAAAAAAAAAAAATTAAAAAAATAAATAACAATTAAAAAGGCCAACTACAGGGCGCCTGGGTGGCTCAGTCTGTTAAGCATCCCACTCTTGATTTCAGTTCAAGTCATGATCTCAGGGTTGTGGGATCGAGCCCCACATCGGACTGCATGTGGAGTCTATTTGAGATTCTCTCTCTCCCTCTCCCTCTGCCCCTCCCCTGCTCACGCTCAAAAAATAAATAAATAAATAAAATATTTTTTTTTAAAAAGGCCAATTACAGCATCACAGATATACATATATAATACATATACATACAATACACATATATGCAAACTGTACTTAGTTCCTCCCCGATTCCTCATATATATATATATATACATGTGAACGCACATATGTGTATTTTTTGTATATATACATAAATGTTCATGCATATATTCTTAATCTATATCTATACAAACACACATATACATATATACATGTACATGAAGAATATACTTGTGCATAGTTTGTGTCCACATAGATGTGTACATGAAGAATCAGGTAAAAAACTAAATATGTCACATTCATATATTCATGAAATCAGGTCAGAAACTAAACACTGATCGTATCCTCCCTCTGAAGGGGCTCGGGGACATATCCCTAACACTCCCAGGAGAACTGTTGGAAATTCCAACCATTCTACATCTCAAATCCTCCAGTTGGTTGCAATTTTTTTTTCTCAAAATAATACCGCTCTCATTAAAGCAACAATAGCAACATATGTCATAAAAAGAATGCGATGTTCCTGATGGAGTTCAATGCTCGTGGTCGCTCCCCAGTGAGATGGGAAGGAGCCAGATGTTAGGGCCACTGAAGGACGGATCGCCCTGGAATGCTTCTGGCATGTCTACCACCACCGAAAGCAGAATTACAAGATACTGGGAGATATTCCGTGCTTGTGGAGATGCATGTCGGCTAGTGTTCGGGTGACCTTGCCTAGATCAAGACCGCGGGCAGAGGCCACTCTTTTGTACAGTACACGTGCAGACATACTGTTCGTCACCCTAGGCACTTCGGTTCAGAGTATTGATCAGACCTTGACATTCCTGCCAGATCGCTGGTGCTTTGAAGGCAGTGCCGTGCAGGACTGGACCACAAGGCAAACGGACTTTCCAGAGAAATACAGGAATTGCAGACTACCGCAGGGATTTCTGTACACGGGGAGAGACTTGGGCTTTGTTCTATGTGGCCTCCGAAGCCGGGACTAACGCTGAGAGGTGGGAGCCACGGGGAGGCCGATGGCAAGTGTGATGCCACTTTTCTCTTCTGCGGCCTTGGCAATGATGTAAATCTTTCTATTCTCTCCTCATCTCATTTCAACTTCTTCTCATGGTTGTCAAAACCTAGAGCCCAGGGATGGCTCAGTGGGTTAAGCCTCTGCCTTCGGCTCAGGTCATGATCTCAGGGTCCGGGATCGAGCCCCACATCGGGCTCTCTGCTCGGCGGGGAGCCTGCTTCCCTTCCTCTCTCTGCCTGCCTCTCTGCCTACTTGTGATCTCTGTCAAATAAATAACATCTTTAAAAAAACCACCCAAAAAACAAAAAACCTAGAGCCCGACAGTGTGGAGAAGAAAGCCTGAACCAAAAATCTCCTTGGAGGTGTGAAGGCAGCACGTTTGTCATTTTTCTTGATCCTACCTAGTGCATGTTGGTTTTAATTTTCATGACATGGACCTCCCCCTATCCCCAGACCCCTGCCAGAATAGGTAAGATTAAAAAGATGGATGGGGGACGCCTGGGTAGTTCTGTCGGTTAAGGGTTTGCCTTCGGCTCTGGATGTGATCTTGGGGTCCTGGGATCGAGCCCCACACTGTGCTCAGTGAATAGTCTGTTTCTCCCTCTCCCTCTGCCCCTCCCTACTCCACTCATCTCCCTCTCTAATAAATAAATAAAATCTTTAAAAAAAAAAGCGGTAAGCACTACAATCTGGTAAGGTTGTTTAAAAAAATAAAAAACTAAGACTCTCACCCATTGCTTTGGGAATGTAAATGGATGCTATCACTTTGGAAAACTGCTTGGAAGTGTCTAATAAAGCTGGATCTATGCATGCACCACCCACCCCCAGACTTCCACCCCTCAAAGTAGGCTTTCCCCCCAAATCACTGCTTCTGTACAACAAGAGACATGCACGAGAATATTTACAGATTTATTTGCCATAAGCCCAAAAGGGAAATACATCAAAGGTCCAGGAGGAACAGAATGGATAAACAGAGTATGGTACGCTCACCCAGTGGAATACTATACAGCCACAAAAAAGAAGCCACCCTCTCTAACTGCAACAATAGGGCTGAATTCACAGACGTGATAGGACTGAACGAAAGCAGACACAAGAGAGAACATACCCTATGGTTCTACTTATACAAAATTCAAAAATAGGCAACAGCATTGATGGTGATGGCAGAATAGGGGTTGCCTTTATGGGGAGAGAAGCAACTGGAAGGTGTTTATGGGAGCCAGCAATGGTGCAGGAGCTGGGCCCAGTCATGCTTACACAGGCGTCTACTTGCAGGAAGTCCCCAGGCTACCCATGTAATATTTGAGTCCTTTATTGTTTATAAGTTCAGCTTCAAAACAAAGAAAAAGAAAACAAGAAATGCATGTTTCCTATGTGATAGGGACACGTGTGTTAATGAGTAAAGCACTTACCAAGAGGCAATTAGGAAGAGAACATTTCCCAGCTGTACCCAGCATCCTGACTATCACTGGAGCTCTCACTCCCTCTCATTAAGGTCAGTGATACCCACCATGTTCCGGTTCTGATGAGGCCAGTGGGAAATAGTGACCCCTCCATGGCCCCAGTGGCCCCTGCCTGTCCCCCACTTTGTCTCAGAGCAGACATTCTGAGCAGTTCTGCTGGAACTCGACGAGTGTCCCCTCCTGGCATGGGAGACTCGGCCAGAGAGCCCTTTCTGGTTACTCTGGGCAGGGTTAATTGCTGGTCTCCCTGGCAATAATTACACCCACGGTCGGAACCTGATGCAAAGCAACAAATTTCAACATCGCAGGCCGGAGAGGGCAGGGGTGTCACAGAATCTTCCCAACGGAAGTTTCCGGTCCTCCGGCATGCCTTCCCATCGCTGGTCATTTCAGGGCTGGCGGGCTGAGAGGAGCTCTAACTTCTCCCCTTCTCCACCAGCTGCTGGGGGCGGGGGAACGTGTCCACGATTATTGGTAGCTGTAGCAGTAGTTAGTATCTGCTCAGATTTGCTTCCGAATCTTCTGGCTGGGGCTTCATTTTGGTGGATGGGCCAGGAATGGATCATGTATGCCGCATGGGAATATGGAGTCTCAGGAGGGCCATTCTCTCTATTTCTTTGTTGGAAATGTTCGTATTAATAAGGTTTTAAAAACCCTATCGGTCCCCTAGACAGCCAACATGTAATAAAGAACTTACTGAGCTGGAGGGATAAAAAGCAAAAGCACCAAATAAAGGAAGGAATTTAAAAAGGCATTTTGAGGGGTGCCTGGGTGGCTCAGCGGGTTAAGCCTCTGCCTTCAGCTCAGGTCATGATCTCAGGGTTCTGGGATCGAGCCCCACATGGGGCTCTCTGCTCAGCAGGGCGCCTGCTTCCCTTCCTCTCTCTGCCTGCCTCTCTGTCTACTTGTGATCTCTGTCAAATAAATAAATAAAAATCTTTAAAAGGCATTTCGAGCATCAGAGGGAGCAGAGGAAAATAAATTCATAAAGGCCAAAACACAAGCTTGCCTTGGGAAAGCTTTCTTTTTCTTTTCTTTCTTTTTAAAGATTTTATTTCTTTATTTTTTTTTTACAAGAGAGAGCACAAGGTTGGGAGGCGGTACTGGCAGGCAAAGGGAGAAGCAGGTTCCCCGATGAGCAGGGAGCCTCACTTGGGACTCAATCCCAGGACTCTGGGATCATGACCTGAGCCGAAGGCAGACGCTTAACTGACTGAGCCCCCAGGCACCCTCAGGAAAGTTTTCTGAAAAGTGGTGGTGGGCAGGAGTGGGCCCTGGCAGGGTCAAGCAAGTGTGTGCTCCCTGCTTCACCCTCCCTGGGGCAGAGAGATGGGGGAGATGCCGATGCACATTCTGGCGAGCCGGGAGCCACAGTCTGGAGACTGCCCTGGTCAGGTTCCTTGCCTGTGGGTACAGGGCCCTACCAGAGGTATGGGGTCTCTTGACCTGCAGCGAGAGGTGCCCTCATCACTTTCACTGTCATGGGAGACCGCGAAGGGCTTTGAAATCAGACACACTTTGTGTCCCATCCCTACTCTGCCCTTAGGTGCTGTGTGACCTTGGGCTCTCTGTGAGGCTCTCTGAGTCTGTTTTCTCATCTGTCAAAGGAACGTAAGGACAGACAGAATTGAACCCAGAGGATTACTGTGAGGGTTGAGTAAGACCAGTTTTTTTCACCGTGTCTCGTGTTACATTCCATTTCTGTAGTATTTCCAACACACAATGTTTTGGGGGTACCTAATGAGCCCCATGTTGTTTATAAGCCTGTTGGCACCAGAGATAAAACTGTATCAGTGGGAGAAAGGGGAGAGGGAGAAAGTGTCTTTAGGGAGAAGGTCCCTAAATTCTCAAGGTGTCGATGACCCTTGAAAGGTCAAAAGTCATGGCTCTCCATCAGTGCTGTGCAATCGAACATCGGGATGGAAATGTTCTAGACCTGAGATGCCCCATACTCTAGCTCTAGCCACTGGCCACATATGTCTACTGAGACTGGGGCGGACTGAATTTTTCCTTATATTTAATGTCAAATTTATTTGATTCAGTATATTTAATGTCAAATAAAGCTATCTTATTTTCACTCCCTACCTTGCCTTCTGCAAGAGGGTATGAAAATTGAGGCTCTGGGATGCCTGGGTGGCTCAGTTGGTTAAGCGGCTGCCTTCGGCTCAGGTCATGATCCCAGTGTCCTGGGATCGAGTCCCACATCGGGCTCCTTGCTCGGCGGGGAGCCTGCTTCTCCCTCTGCCTCTGCCCGCCACTCTGTCTGCCTGTGCTCGCTCCTGCGCTCTCTCTCTATCTGACAAATAAATAAATAAAATCTTTAAAAAAAAAAAAGAAAAGAAAATTGAGGCTCGAAGGAAATGAGCAAATGCAGATCAGTCAGCTGATGGAAAAGGAGCAAGAATTGGAGTCCAGAACGGCAGGCATAGTCTTTCATTTTCCTTGCTATGGTTTCTGTTTTTTTAAACACTCAAAAAAAATTTTAAGTAGGGTCCTTGACCAAAATGGGGTTCGAACTCACGCCTGTGAGATTAAGAGTCTCGTGCTCTGAATCAGCCAGTCAGACATCTTCCTCTGCTACCTTCTAGAAGCTGCAACACCCACCTTGCGGACAGGCCACCGGTGGTCGGCATCTGCACATTGGCACTGGAGATGAGTCAGGATGAAGCAGCGGGAGGCAGGGTAGGACACGCAGCCTTCCCTGTGTGTGGGCTGGGGAAGAGGGTTAACTACCCAGGAAGGGCATTGCCTTGGGTTGGGCTTTCCCAGAAGCAGGTCCTGAGACAAGTTGTGAAGGCAAGTGGTTTATTTGGGAAGTGATTCTAAGAAGCATTTGTAGGGAGTAGGGAGGCCAAGGAGGGAAGGGAAGGAACCCAGAAGAGGGTGTGTTAAGAAGCAGGTGTTTCCTTTGGGCGTTGGAGGCTGAATCCTGGCAGGACCACTAAGAGATGGGGTAGAGGATACATCAGGGTTGGCCACCTGCCGGGGGAGGAAGCTGGGGTATTGATGCTCCAACTCTTGTCGGCCACTGACTGGGACTCCTCTCCCAGAAGTCTGTCTCCCCAGCACTTAAGCATGAGCTGAGCACATCAGAAGAAGCCCTCAGATGGAAAGTCCTTACAGGGGGACGTCCCCAGCAAGCATAGATCAGGGAGTGCCGAGGCGACGTGGTGAGACCCCAGGAGCATTTGCTACTCACAGCAGAATCCAAGGGCAATTAACGAGAGACTCCAGATGCCCCAATAAGGCCAAGAACTTATAGAGAAAGGATCGGTTATCTGTGACATCATTGACTTATTTGAAATTACAAATCCCCGTTATTCCAAATAATCTATCCTTCAGAAATACTTGCACAGGCATGCGGTGGTGTAGGGAGAGGCACTGTTTCTGACCAATGAGCAGTGGAAGCCGCCTCAATGCCCACCAACAGGGGGTATCTAAAATAAAACTGTGGCACGGCCACATTAGGAGATGCTCAACGAGTGTTTCGGCGTGCTGCGATAGAAAGGTTTCCGGGATGCCCTGTTCAATGAACAGAACGCAAGTTGCAAGAAAATAAGATTAGTATTATATAATGTTTTCTATTTTTTAAAGATTTTATTTATTTTTTTGACAGACAGAGATCACAAGTAGGCAGAGAGGCAGGCAGAGAGAGAGGGAGGAAGCAGGCTCCCCGCTGAGCAGAGAGCCCCATGCGGGGCTCGATCCTAGGACCCTGGGATCATGACCTCAGCCGAAGGCAGAGGCTTAATCCACTGAGCCACCCAGGCGCCCCTGTTTTCTATTTTTTTTTTTTAATACTTAAAAGAAGCAGGCTGCTGAGAGCATCAGGTAGGGTTTAGAGAATATGTCTTCCACATATGCCTTTTGGCCTCTGCACTTTTACTATAAGCCCATATTATTCTATGTAATAAAACCAAGACAAAATTATATATGTAATAAAAGCTCAACTTCCTGGCAGGACAAGGCGATAGCTGCAGGGTTACGAGGAAGGGTTGGCTTCAAGGGCTAGTAGGGTTTGTCCAAGAAGTAACCAGGGCTTCCTGGTGTCTATCCTCACAGCCAATGGCAAGGAGCCACGGGGACATGCCGCTAAAGGTGGGGTGACTTCTGCCCCCAAGCAGGTAGGACAAATTCTTGTATTGCCAGGTCACCAAAGCTTGAAAGGTCCCAGGGGTGACCAGCTGCTTGCTTGTCCCTGATCTTCAGCCGTCTCTGTCTTTTCTCTTTATTTGGCAAGTTTTTCCCCAAGCCTCTGCTATATGCCAGATCCTGATGTAGAAGCTACGGTTTTTGAGGGGAACAAGGCAAGTGTGCCTGCCCTCGGGGAGCTTCCTCCTAAGCCAAGAAGAGAACGCCAAGTGCATATTTGCACAAATATTTATCTCACTGATGTGCTCTGTGCTATGAAGAAGTGCAGGGAGCTACAAGGATGCATGGTAAGGCCTCCTATTCTGTGAAACCTGGAGAAAAGAAACCCTCACCACAGGAGTTTTTTAGTTGTTCTTTTGAGGACAGAGTAAACTTTGTAAACATAATAAGCTGCAGGGGCACCTGGGTGGCTCAGTGGGTTAAAGCATCTGCCTTTGGCTCAGGTCATGATCTCAGGGTCCTAGGATCGAGCCCCACATCGGGCTCTCCGCTCAGCAGGGAGCCTGCTTCCTCCTCTCTCTTTCTCTCTCTCTCTGCCTGCTTCTCCCCCTACTTGAGATCTCTGTCTGTCAAATAACTAAATAAAATCTTTAAAAAAAAAAAACATAATAAGCTGCAGAGGTCTACAGGAAATAAATGTCAGTGAGCTTCCCTGGTCTGAGAGGCATATGCCAGCATGCTATCCAAAGTAGGAGAACCCTGGCTCTATTTCCAACCTTTTTCACCATGAGTCAGCCAGAATATACTGGACCAGATGGGTGGGCTGCTCCTTCTCCTCTGAGATTTTCATCTGAATCTACTAAGCATTTGGAGTTTTTCTTCTTTGGGAGAAAAAAAAAAAAAACCTTAGAAGACCAGCCGTAAAAGGCTGTCTTCCAATGAAGGCTTCACCTCAACAAAATAATGTAGTAATGCTACATTATTCACAATAAGTACTTGAATGCCTCCAGCGACAGAGAGCTCATTATCTATCCAGGAAGTCCATTTTCAGTTCTCGAGCAGCTACTCATTTGAAAGCTCTTTCTTCTTCTGTTTGCTTAGTTCCACCTGGTGCTACCCTCTGTGCTCCCATGGGAAAGCCTCCACTGCTTTGAAGCTAGTTATTTTTTCTCATCAGCTCTCTATTTTTAGGGCTTAATGGTGTGTGAATCTGCAGGGGGTGTAGGCGATAGGTCAGGGTATCACTTGTGGGCCCTACCAATCATACCTTGGGGAAGCACAAGCAATTAAACCTCAATCTTCACCTTCCTGGCACCAGGTGACCATCAGATCTTGGCTTTTTCTCACCTTGTCGACATTGGCTTCTGTCCCCCACCTCTGCGGAATTTGTGTTTAACACCGGATCACACTGTAAGTCTTGGTGCGGAGAGGATCACGACCGTCATGAAGACATGCTGTGGGATTATGTTTAAAAGCATTCATGCTTGAGCCTCCCTGCCTGGGTGTGAATCCTGGAAGCCCCGCTAATGAGCCGTGTGACACTTAGGCCAGTCGCTTACCCTCTCTGAGCACGGTCACTTCATATTTAAAATAGACATAATAGGGACGCCTGGGTGGCTCAGTTGGTTAAGCAGCTGCCTTCGGCTCAGGTCATGATCCCAGCGTCCTGGGATTGAGTCCCACATCGGGCTCCTTGCTCGGGAGCCTGCTTCTCCCTCTCCCTCTGCCTCTGCCTGCCACTCTGTCTGCCTGTGCTCATCCGTTCTCTCTCCCTCTCTCTCTGACAAATAAATAAAATCTTTAAAATAAATAAATAAACAAAATAAAATAGACATAATAAAACAACCTGCATTACAGGGTTGTTGTGAGGACGAAATGGAACAAAGCACAAGGAAGTGCTGGGGAGGCCATTCCTGTTACCTGGCAATGGCTCAAGAAATAAGAGTTGCGGGTGCCTGGGTGGCTCAGCTGGTGAAGCATCTGCTTTTGGCTCAGGTCATGACCTCAGGGTCCTGGGATCAAGCCCCGCATTGGGCTCCTTGCTCAGTGGAGAGCCTGCTTCTCTCTCCCTCTGCTGCTCCCCATGTATGTTCTCTCTCTCTCTCTCTCAAATAAATAAATATTTTTTAAAAATATGAGCTGCAATTATAATGAGCCATCTATCAAGCACATAACACATACCAGGAACTTCTTTATACGCTTTGTAACTTTTTCAACTTCTCTACAAAATAAGTATTATCCATTCCTGTCTCCGATTAGAAAATTAGACATTAATATTCCTGTCTCCAGTTAGAAATGTAGGGCAGAGAAAGAGCGAGAAAGAGATCTTAGGATTTGCTGTTTCTTTAGCACACACTAGGTGAGGCAATGTATTTTCCCCCAAAGGCCATGCTGATATTTCTGGTCCTACACTCCTTTCCAGAACCTTGGAACTCCCCCCAAAGGTAGAACTATTTCCTCTCCACTTGAAACTCAGCAAACTTTTGTGGCTGCTCGGTCAAGAAGAGACGGTTTCTGCTTGGGCTTTCTCTCTCTCTTGAGACCCTCACTGTGAAACCCCAGCTGCCATGTGGTAAGGAGGCCCAAACCACACAGAGAGGTCACAGGTAGGTGTTTAGGCCAATGGTCTCAGTTAGGACACCTGCCAACAGCCAGCAGCAACCACCAGACATCAAGCCCCCAGACTTCAAGCCACCGCAGCTGATCCTGAGTGGCTCAGATTGCATATCTGTGAGCAAAACAGGTGTCACTCTTTTAAGGCACTAAATCAATTTCAGGGAAATTTCACTAAATCAATATCAGGGACGTGAGATGTCAAAGCATTTGGCAAAGAGACTGTCGAATTTACTCTTTAAACAACAGCTTTTGGGGGAGCCTGGGTGGCTCAGTCAGTTAAGCGTCTGCCTGCGGCTCCGGTCACAATCCCAGGTCTTAGGATCGAGCCCTGTGTCAGGCTCCCTGCTCAGCGGGGAGCCTGCTTCTCCCTATGCCCCCCACACCCCCCACCACTCGTGCTCTCTTTCTCACTCTCTCTCTGTCTGAAATAAATAAACAAAATCTTTAAACAGCATCTACGCAAGGGAAGCATCCTTGTGTGACGGATGTAGAGTGGGACTCGAAGAGGTAAAATGACTCGACCAAGGTCACATGGCAAGGAAGCAGAGAAGTCAGAATCTCTACCCAGATCTCTAGTTATAGAACCCACATGCTTTTGTTAAGGAACACCTACCTGAGACGAGGGAGGGAAGAATCAAAATTATTTAGCAGCTATCAGAGCAATGGCACTTGAAAAACTGTCCCCAAAACGGATGAAGGACCCTCGGACACTTCACTTTGTTAAGACTTATTTTCCCAAATACGAATCCAGCATCTCACCTCTCGCAAAGGGTCCCTCCACAGTGGGTCTCATTCCTGTCCTGCCTCCCACTGTTGTGTTCCTCGGAGAGGCCCACGATTGTGGGAATGCGCCGTGTCGAGTGTGGGAAGAAGTTTATTTGGAAGCCTAGGGTTTTATGGGAATTCCTTCCTCCCTGGGGATAAATGATGGCTTACGCAGAGCTGCTGAGATATAAGCTGATTAACCTATTGAGGTTTATGATGGGAAAATTCAAACATAGTATTTCCTCCAACCCATCCCCTCCATTGAACCCTGACCACGGCCCCAAATACTACCAAGAAACACCCTCACAAAAGAAATTCTTATTGAAGAATTTACAAACAATTATTGAGAACTTCTACCCACTCCGATTTAACCTAATCGTGTCAATCTTGTGTAGTCTGTTGTATTATTATGCCCATTGTACAGATGAGAACACCGAGGTTCAAGAAGGTAAGGGATTGGACGCAGGTCAAAGAGTTATAAAGTGAAAAAGATGGGATTTGAACCTAGTTGTCTCTGATTAGAAAGCTGCTACTATTCAGGACCCCAGAAGAAGTTGTATGAGCACGAGCAAGAAGACATGAAGTCAAGATGCACCGGACTTTACAACTCTGTAGATGAAGGAGCATGATAATAATGATGTCAGCTGCATTCATTATGAAGTGACTACTTTCACCTGGAAGGAATCCAAGAAGCATTTGCAGGGAGGACAACGTCTGAGCCTTGAAGAGTCAGCTTGGGCTGCTCTAACGAAATGTCCTAGACTGAGGGGCTTAAACAACAGACATTTATTTCAGGTAGTTCTGGAGGCTAGTAAATCCAAGGTCAAGGTGCTGGCAGATTAAGAATTTAGCGAAGGGGCACCTGGGTGGCTCAGTGGGTTAGAGCCTCTGTCTTCGGCTCAGGTCATGATCCCAGGGTGCTGGGATCGAACCCCGCATCGGGCTCTCTGCTCGGCAGGGAGCCTGCCTCTCCCTCTCTCTGTGCCTGCCTCTCTGCCTACTTGTGATTTCTGTCTGTCAAATAAATAAATAAAATCTTAAAAAAAAAAAAAAGAACCTAGCGAAGGTCCTCTTCTTGGCTTGCGATGGCTGCCTTCTTGCTGTGTCCTCACATGGTCTTTCCTGGTTGTGTGTGCATGGAGAGAGAGCGCTCTGTCCTCTTATTCTTGCAGAAGCACAATTCCCATCTTAAGGGTCCTACTCTCATACCCCATCTAAACCTAATTACTTCCTCCCCCAAATGTCATCACCTTCAGTGTCAGGGTTTTAAACTACAAACTG
Source organism: Taxidea taxus jeffersonii (assembly GCA_003697995.1). Lineage (NCBI taxonomy): Eukaryota > Metazoa > Chordata > Mammalia > Carnivora > Mustelidae > Taxidea > Taxidea taxus. The sequence goes on from ML099642.1 coordinate 15,165, forward strand.
GGGGTGGGGGGAGGGACTCAAACTTTCAGCTCATCATAAAGACTATATCAGATGCCACCACATAGGAAACCACAATGATCACTATTAGCATATTGACAATAGAATTATATTGATAATTGATATTGATGAATAAAATTAATATTATTGGGTGCCTGGGTGGCTCAGTTGGTTAAGCCACTGCTTAACAAACTCAGGTCATGATCCTGGAGCCCTGGGATCAAGTCCCACATCAGGTTCCCAGCTCCATGGGGAGTCAGCCTCTTCCTCTGACCTCCCCTCTCATGCTTTCTCACTCTCTCTCTCTCTCAAATAAATAAATTTTAAAAATTTAAATTAAATTAAATTAATATTATTTCTATATGTGCATTGGCAAGAACCCTTTTGCTTGCAGATGACAGAATCTTCACAAACTACCTTAAGAAACATATGAGGGGCGCCTGGGTGGCTCAGTGGGCTAAAGCTTCTGCCTTCGGCTCAGGTCAGGATCCCAGGGTCCTGGGATGGAGCCCCGCATCGGGCTCTCTGCTCAGCGGGGAGCCTGCTTCCTCCTCTCTCTCTGCCTGCCTCTCTGCCTACTTGTGATCTCTGTCTGTCAAATAAATAAATAAATAATATTTAAAAAAAAGAAAGAAATATGAAATTCACCGGTCCAGGTACTGGGAAAAGAAGTGGACACGGATTCACGGAACATTAGCTTGTCTCAACTCCTTTCTACCTCTCTTCACCTCTGCATAAGCCTCATTCTCACGTGCCTTAGTTATTTTCCTTGAGAGCACAGCACAGTCCCAGACAGCTTGGGCTGACATCACCCCAGCTTTCCAGACCTAAGATAAAGGTTTTCCTCCAGCATCTAGAGGCACAACGCCAGGGAAGAATCTGATTGGTTAGGCTTGGGTTTTATGCCCGCCCCCCCTTCCAGCCAATCGTTGACCCCCCCCCCACGCCCAATAAAATAGCCTCCCTCCATAGGCAGATGGGAGAGCATCAAATGGGTTGATATTTTTGAGCACTTGGTCGGGTGCTTGGCAAATATTGAGCATGCAACAAATTAGTCTTCAGTATGATTCCTCCTAATACGCCCATAGGAAAGCTCAAGCTTCTTGGCTGCTGAGACCGGCCTCATCTATCCCATGATTAACAAAACTACACCTGCACAGCACGCCCGAATTGGCTGCCTTGTAAAAACACAGTGAAAAGCCGTGCGTTTTTTGCCCCCATCTTAGAGGGGAGGAAACTGGGAGGCTCAGCATTGGGTTCAGGGCCAAGAGCAGTGGTTGCAGATCCAGAAGCAGCTTTTGAGAGAATGTTTCCGACGGAAGAGGAAACAGTCCCAGAGAGCAAAGGGACCTGCCCACATCTTATCACTATCAGCGTCAGGACCTGAATCCAAGACCTTGATTCTCCAGGGCCCTTCACACTATCTTGATTTGAAGCTCTAATTTATTGACTGCTTCTTGTATGCCAACCCCCCCTCCCCAGGGCTGAGTCCCTTTCCTTGCAAGACCAACAGGGCAAGAGGCTTCCTCAAGGTCATGTAACTCGGAAGTGGCAGAAGCAGGATTAGGATATAGGGTTATCAGACCCAGAAACCCATACCCCAGTCTCTGTGCCATACTGCCTTGGACTCAGACTAAATTTACTAAAGGGTTTCAAGAATGTTGCATTGTGCCAGGCTGCGGGAGAGGGGAGGCTATACTGGGCTCACTTTAGCACCAGCGAGAACTGGAATTGAATGTGAATTTGCCACTAGCGAGCCACGGGATCTTGGGTTAACCTCTCTGAGCCCTGGTTCCTTCACCAGGGCATGGGGATAACCACCACGTTGCAAGGCTTGTGCTCACAGTGCATGTGACTCGCAGTTCAGGGTCCTTGGAAATATTTAGAGAATGACTGTTACGTTGTTAGTGTCCTTGATGCCTAAAGGTTGTGACTTCAAGGACAATGGGCCCCTGCCAAGGGACTGACGGGCCGAGCAATGAAAGAGCATTGCCACCAGGGGGCAGCAGAGCTTCAGCAGAAGCGGCAGGTCTTGGCACCCTTGGCCCAGTTCTGGCCCCTCCCCTTTGGGGGATCCTCTGTAACCGAACCAGTTTTGCCTTTGCTGGGTCTGGTCAGAAATAGGAAATTGCAGGTGTGCAGTGCTTGAAGCGGGGCCAGTTGTTTTAAGAGCCTCAGACTTCTGGAATCAGGGAAAGATGGCTGTTGCTCCCTCATCTTTAAAACATAGGTAATAACAGTGACTACCCCCAGCCCCATGGCATTATTGTAAAGATGAAATGAAATGATCTCAAAGAAACCACTTCGGGGAAAGAGTAAGGACCCCAAAATAAGACTCCTTGAGAACAAATCGGCACAAACCATAGTTAACAGTACCGTATTGGAATGTTTGGAGAGGCGCTAAGAGAGTAGAGCTTGAAAGTTCTCATCACACAGACACACACACACACACACACACACTCAGCTGCAACTGTGAGAGGCAATGGACAGCAACTAAACCTACTGTGGTTATTACGTCCCCATATATACCGATACCCAACCATTATGTTGTGTACCTGAAGCTAACACAGTGTTATATGTCCATTAGTCTCAATAAAACTCGATAAAAAATTTTTCAACAAAAACAAAGAACGAAGCACACAGTGAAATTTTTGATTTAAAAGTTTTTGGACTTAAAAAGTGCTTGCTTACAACTGAAGAAGTTATTGGAGCATAGACGCAAAGGTCAATGCACAAGGATGTTCATGGCGGTGTTGTTTATAACAGGGCTAACACTGGAAAAATGCCAAGTCCGACTGTAGGGGAAAACCAATCAAGAGGAAATGGATTTAAGTACACTGGAGAGGATTCATATCAAGGAAAAGAAAGGCTAAGAAAGCCTTAAGCATGACATGGACGGCCTTGGCCTTTACGCTGACATGAAGAGAACAATGATATATTAATGAATAAAAAAATGTAACTTGTTATGAGTCAGGAAGCATAGTACAATCCCATGCATACAGAATTACATGTGTACACGCATATGTATGTGAATTCTTTTTTTAAAAGATTTTATTTATTTATTTGACACAGAGAGAGAGACAGCAAGGCAGGAACACAAGCAGGGGGAGTGGGAGAGGGAGAAGCAGGTTTCCCAATGAGCAGGGAGCCCAATGCGGGGCTCAATCTCGGGATCCTGGGATCGTGACCTGAGTTGAAGGCAGATGCTTAACGACTGAGCCACCCAGGCACCCCTTGTATGTGAATTCTTAAGGAGTTGTGTGGGAGTTTATCAGATATAAACAGTGGTTACTTTTGAGTAGTGGGATTCAGAGGTCACTTTTAGCTTTTTTATTCGGAAAAAAAAATTCAACAAAGTGAAAAGGCAACCTATAGAATTGGACAAAGTATTTGCAAACCATATATCTGAGAAGAGGTTAATATCTAAAATATATAAAAACTCGGGGTGCCTGGGTGGCTCAGTGGGTAGGAGCCTCTGCCTTCGGCTCAGGTCATGATCCCAGGGTCCTGGGATCGAGCCCCACATCAGGCTCTCTGCTCAGCAGGGAGCCTGCTTCTCCCTCTCTCTCTCTGCCTGCCTCTCTGCCTACTTGTGATCTCTGTCAAATAAATAAATAAAATCTTTTAAAATAAATAAAATATATAAAAACTCATACAACTCAATACAAACAAAAAATAATCCAATTAACAACGGGCAGGGTAGGTGAACAGTTCTTCCAAAGAAGACATACCTTGGGCAACAGGTCCATGAGAAGGTGCTCAACATCACTCATGACTAGGGAATTGCAAATCAAAACCACAATGATGAATCACGTCATAACTGTTAGGACAACTGTAATCAAAAAGATAAAAGAGAACAGGTGAACAGGTGTTGGCCAGGATGTGGACAAAAGAGAATCCCCATGCTATCCTGGTGGGGATGGAAATTTGTGCAGCCACCCTGGGAAACAGTATCAAGCTTGCTCAAAAATTAAAAATAGATGGGGCGCCTGGGTGGCTCAGTGGGTTAAAGCCTCTGCCTTCGGCTCAGGTCATGATCTCAGGGTCCTGGGATTGAGCCCCACATCGGGCTCTCTGCTCAGCAGAGAGCCTGCTTCCTCCTCTCTCTCTTTGCCTACTAGTGATCTTTGTCTGGCAAATAAATAAATAAAATCTTTTAAAAAATTAAAAATAGGGGGCGCCTGGGTGGCTCAGTGGGTTAAAGCCTCTGCCTTCGGCTCAGGTCGTGATCCCAGGGTCCTGGGATTGAGTCCCACATCGGGCTCTCTGCTCAGCAGAGAGCCTGCTTCCTCCTCTCTCTCTCTCTCTCTCTCTCTCT
>ML099642.1:19579-35387 GCA_003697995.1 Taxidea taxus jeffersonii
CCCACATCGGGCTCTCTGCTCAGCAGAGAACCTGCTTCCTCCTCTCTCTCTCTCTCTCTCTCTCTCCCTGCCTCTCTGCTACTTGTGATCTCTGTCTGTCAAATAAATAAATAAAATCTTTAAAAAAAATTAAAAATAGAACTGCCCTCTGATGCAGCAATCCCACTCGTGGGTATGTATCTGAAGGAAATTAAATCACTGTCTCCAAGAGAGAGCTGCGCCCCAATGCTCACTGCAGTGTTACTCACAATAGCCAAGATATGGAAATGCCCCCACTGTCCGTTAACAAATGAATGAATAGGGTACCCGGGTGGCTCAGTTGGTTAAGCGACCGCCTTCGGACCAGGTCATGATCCCAGAGTATCGGGATCAAGTCCTGCATCCGGCTCCCAGCTCCTCAGGGAGTCTGCTTCTCCCTCTGACTTTCTCCCCTCTCATGCCCACTCTCACTTTCTCTCTCTCTCTCTCAATAAATAAATAAAATCTTTCTAAAAAACAAATAAATAAAGGCAATGGATTTACAAACAATGGGACGTTATTCAGCCATTAAAAAGAAGAAGAAAATCCTGCCATTTGCAACAATATGGGTTCACCTAGAGGACATTACTCCAAATGAGATTAAGTCTAGAAACAGAGAGTTAGAGTCGTGGTTAGCAGGGGCTGGGGGGTGGGGGGTGGGGGAAATGGGGAGATGTTAGTCAAGGGACCCAAACTTCCAATTATAAGATGAGTAAGTTCTGGAAAGGCATGGTGCAGCATTGTGGTTATAGTTAGCAATACCTGACGGCATGTTTCAGAGTTGCTAAGTGACTAGATCTTAAACAGTTCTCACCACAGACACACACACATACACGATGTGATTATAGGAGGTAGTGGAGAGGTTAATGAACTCAGCTGTGGTAATCATTTTGCAATATACACATTTATGACCTCGTTATATTGTACGCCTTAATCTTACACAATACCGCATGTCAATTACTTGCAGGACAGTGGAAACAAATCAAATCTGAAAGAGAAGTTGCAGGTGTTATACACAGGCTCCCAAAGTCCTTTTGGCCAGATTCAGCATTGCCAACATTTTGCTACATTTACTCTCATCTAGATCTAAATTTACACCTACGGCTATCTCTGGACATCCACATACTTAATCTATACCCATATGCATGTTACAATTGTGATTTTGGGGGAACATATGACAGCTGTAGACATCGGGGTCCTTTACCCCTTACTTCTCCAGCATGCTGCTCCTAAGGGCAAGAACATTCTCTTGCATAATCGTGGGACAGCTCTTTCTATTACCTAATATCCCGTTCACACGCAAATTTTACCAGCCTCCACACAGCTTACTCACAGACAAACATGTTTAGAAATGTATTTCTAAAAGGTGAGAATGTTTATTTGCCTTTTTATACTTTTTAGAATTCTGATTTTTTTTTTCTTTTCTTCCTGAGGTCGTAAAAATCACCTTCGGGATTAGAAGGGACCATAAAGTTATTGCCTATCGGAGAAAATTACGAAATACAGCTCAGAGATGGGAGTTTTTGTAAAATAAAAAAAGTAAATTAAAAAAAAAAAAAGAGAGAAGACCAGAGGCTGCCATCAGGCCCTGTTCCTGCCCGCACCCCTGCCCAGGAGAGCTTCTGGTCTCCCTTTCTTGGGTGGGTGGCAAGGGAGCTCAGCAGAGAAGTTTCTTCCTGGCTCAGTCATGGGCGGAGCCCATCTGCTGTGCCAGCCTCACTGGGCTAGGCATCGAAGACTGAGGAAATCCCATTCCCGCCTGCATTCCATTTTGCCTCACCTGCTCTGCATGTCAATGGAAAGACCCTTGGGCAACTTGAGATTATGGACTAGATAGAAGTCTCCTCATAAGGTACCTTTTTTTGACAGATTGAGATAGGATGTAAAAGAAAATTCCAATACTTCCTATTCCCACCCGGGAGACCAAGGGGGAAGACTCTAGAACTGCTGGAGAGGACAGGTGCGCCCTCCAACCCAACACTTCCACGCCTGGGTTGTTTCCTGGAGGAACTCAAGGGCACTTGCACCAGGGGAGCTAGCCAAGAATGTTGTTCATACACAAGGTGCAAACTAGAAACAGCCCAGAGGCCCAGCCACAGTGGGATGGAGAAACGGTGCAGTATCCATACAAAGAGAGTCTATGCCCAAGGAAAACTGGGGTGTCCGGCCACTGGTAGCCATGCCGGGGGAGCCTCACAGATAGCCTGTAGCAGGGGAGAAGCCAGACCCAAGGAACTCATGGGGCATGGTTGCATTTACAGAAAGTTCAAAAGCAAACAAAACGCCACTAGGTAAGGCTCCCTATTGCTTGGGGACACTTACAGAGGAGTTCCAACTATAAAGAAAAGTAAGAACATGATTCTCCCCAAAGCCAGAGTAGTTATTACTTGTCAATTGTATTGTTATTACAAGTCATTACTTGTAGGGGGAAAGAGCGGGTCCTGGGGGACATCAGGGACGCTGTGTCCTGCGTGCTGTTAATACTGAGGTCCACTTATTGTTTAAACTGTGTATATCCTACGCAGTTATGTTTCCTGGAACAAGCCCAGAAAATAAAGCACGGTGCAAAAGCCTGAAAGCAGCCCCTGAATCCTGGCTTCCACAGCACCCCGGGAAGGGTGCTGGCAGGTGCAGCTTTCCCACTCATTGCCAGCTTCGAGACACAGAATGTCAGACCTCATTTAAGTTAATTTGATCAACCACTCTGGAGAATGTCCTGTGCCCCAGGGCTGGTGGAAGGTTGCCAAAGCCACATGAGGAGGAAGACACGGCTTCTGTCCACAAGGAGACTCCCGTCTAGAGGGGCAAGGGAGGCACCACAGTATCACACGATGACACTTAGGATGGGGTAAGTTCAAAGGGCTGGGACATGGCCTTGAAGAAGAAACAACCCAATGAGAGCAAAAGAGCGAGCCCAGTGAATCACAGGATAGAGAAAATGGAACATGCTGCAGGCAGGGAGAACGGATCGCACAAAGTCTCCAGGGACGGGGTGCAGGGCAGGGAAGGCAGGTCATTTGATGAGGCTGGACCGCTGGTTGTGGGCTGTAGCGGAGGAGTGACATGAGAGACGGGAGTGCAAAGGGCAGGGAGGGCCCAGAACAGGAAGTGCTTAACGTGAAGGCAATGGGGAGCCATGGCAGGTGATAGAGCAAGGGGTGTCCGATGGGTTTAGGAGCAAGAAGGAGGGAATTAAATGGTGGTGGGGTGATTCAGATGAGAGATGACAATGTCTTGGTCTAAGGCCACAGAAGGAGATGGGGAGTCTGGGAAGGAAAAGGCAAAGGAAGCCAGTTCTTTTTTTTTTCTTTCTTTCTCTTTTTCTTTTTAAAGATTTCAAATTTATTTATTTGACAGAGAGTGACATAGCAAGAAAGGGAATGCAAGTAGGGGGAGCCTGCTCGGCGGGAAGCCTGATGCGGGGCTCGATTCCAGGTCCCTGCAATCATGACCTGAGCTGAAGCCAGACACTTAACAACTGAACCACCCAGGCACCCCAGGAAGCCAGTTCTGAACACAATTCCTACTCTGCAGGGGAGGCAGGTTGAGAATTCCCACATTTATAGACCCCGCAGGAGCGCAGGGGGAGCTCTCCCGCTGGTCCTCGGACCACACCTGGAGTCGCAGCAAGGTTCTGCATGACCTGGGCCGGCTGTGTCTCTAACACCACTAAACTTGATTCACACTCTGGCTCTGTCTACCACTCGGTTGTCTCACTGCCAAGTTCATCTTCTGTGTTCTCACCAGTACTAGAGGCGAAGAGCACCGATCTCGATGCGGTTGCTCCGGGGTAATGTTAAGTCAGGCCGTCAGAACTTAACCAACAGCAGCCCTGGTGTTTGCTTCATCGGCTCTAAATGACCAATCCCAGCTGCTTTTCGGTGGCCCCAGTGTCTCTCCTCGGGCTGACGAATGGCGAGCAGCAGATTCCTTATCAGACTAACAGCTAAGGAAAGAAAATATCAGCCCGTTGACCTCAACAACAGCAAAAAGAATTCATTAGAGATTTTTGACTCTTGGGGGATTCTCTGCAACGCTGGTTCTCCTCGATGAGTGCAAGTGTATTTATATAAATCTTCTGGGTTTATTAGCCTCAGCTGTGAGGCTGGAGTCATGCAGGCTTCCCTGACCACTTCTTAGAGGCCTCCCCTGGAGCACTAGGTGACCCAACTGTCCCAGCCTTGGAAGGGGGGCGGGGGGAGGTGTGGTCCGATAACCCTCCTCCAGGATTTTTTAAAAAACAATTTTATTGGCTTTGATCTTTTCTTGTTAAAAAGAAAAGGTATACACCCCCCCCCTTTTTTTAAAGTAGGCTCCATGTGGAGCTAACACAGGGCTTAGACTCATGACCCTGAATTCATGCCCTGAGCTGGGATCAAGAGTCAGATGCTTCCCCGACTGAGCCACTGAGAAAGAATACGTTTTGATGAGATTGTTGCCATTTATGGAGCTTTCATTAACATGCTTTGTTTTCCATTTCTTACCTCTTTTAATCGTTCGCAATCCTCATGATGGGGTCCCTGCCTTATAATCTCATTTAACAGATGAACAGACCAAAGCCCAGAAGATGATCTTCTCTGCCCATGTTCACCTATGGAGTGAGCGGTGGAGCCTGCATTCAAGGCTGGGATCCGCCCCATCCCCGCCCCCAATTCCCAAACAGGGGCAGGGACCTCCAATGAATGCATCACCTGAGAATCCCTGAGACGCATAAAAGAAAAATGAACCCTATCCAAGGACAACCCCGGGTGACATTTTGCTGTATTTTTCCCCATGTCTTTGCATACACATTCTTTTAAAAATTAGTTTGATAGCATACTGTGTATTCAGACTTATTGAATATTTTTGGAGTTCTTTTAATGTTATAAAAATACCTTCCCCCCCCCCGGGTGCCCTCACTGGCTACCCCTCTGTATCTTTCTTTCCATTGGCCAGACAGATATTTACCTATGTTCATTGCCAGACCCTGACCTAGACTTTGGGATCAAAGATGTGTAAGGAAGGTAAGAATCACAGGGCCCTTGCCTCTCAGGCCCAGCCAAGACGGGAAGGTTCAGACAAGGCCACAACACGACCTTAACCCCAGGAACATGGATTAAGTGTAGCAAGGATAAAAAATGAAAGGAACATGTCTTGCTGCCCTATAGGTAAGAGGGAGCCTGTCAGTGGATCCAGGGTATCTGGATCAGGTCCTCCCAGGGGTCAGACTCATGAACCAGCTCAAGATTCAGTGAGTGATTGGCTCACCCCGCAGATCACACACGGCTCCTTGGGAATGAGATCTTCGCCTGGAGCAGCGTCCTGGTTTTTTTTGTGTGAGAGGATTCTCACCACCACCCCTGCCACCACCCCCGCCCCCCTGCCAGGAGACATGTGGCTGTGTCTAGTCATGTTTTTGGTTCTCCCAAATGAGAGGGTGTTAGTGCTGGCGTCTGGTGGGGGAGCGCTGTCAGCATCCTACAATGCACAAGAATGATCTGGTCCAAAATGCTAAGAGCATCTAGACAGAGAAACCTTGGGTCTGGAGAGGTCGGTTAGGAGGCCAGGGTGCTCCCGAGGGCAGATGCATGGGATCCGATCTGGGATGGACCACATTGTCCCTAAAGCATCTTGAAAAAACCTTCACTTCTTTAAATCTCAGTTTCCCACTCGGTGTCATGGGACACAGTACCAGCACCCACGTCCCAGGCTTGCAGGAAGGATGAACTATATGGAAAAGTACTTAGTGCTTGGCACACAGTAAACACTTGGTAAGTCTTAGGCATTTTTTAAAGAAAAAGTGAAAGTGATGGACGTGTGGATTGCAAAGATAAAAGCGAGATTTTTTTTTAAAGATTTTATTTATTTATTTGACAGAGAGAGAGACAGCGAGAGAGGGAACACAAGCAGCGGGAGTGGGAGAAAGAGAAGCAGGCTTCCCGCCAAGCAGGGATCCCGATGTGGGGCTCCATCCCAGAACCCTGGGATCACGACCTAAGCCAAAGGCAGATGCTTAATGACTGAGCCACCCAGGCACCCCAAAAACGAGAATCTTCAAATGCCCCAGAGAAGAGTCTAGACTTCTGTTTGCTTGTTGAAGATGTTTGAATGTTTGCGAAATTCTACATTCAAGAGAATTCACCTTATTTTATTTCATTTCATTTTTTATTTTATTGAGTGATAGTAAAGTTTATTGAGCACTAGTACAAAGCTCCCAAAGAGGGAGGGGACCTGAGAGGGTTACCTGAATTCAGCCAATTTTATTTTTTTTTTAAGATTTTATTTATTTATTTATTTGTTAGAGCGAGCACAGGCAGACAGAGAGGCAGGCAGAGGCAGAGGGAGGAGCAGGCTCCCTGCCGAGCAAGGAGCCCGATGTGGGACTCGATCCCAGGACATTGGGATCATGACCTGAGCGAAGGCAGCTGCCCAACCAACTGAGCCACCCAGGCATCCCTATTTTATTTTATTTTTAAATATTTTATTTATTTATTTGACAGAGAGAGACAGAGCAAGAGAAGGAACAGGAGCAGGGGGAGTGGGAGAGGGAGAAGCAGGCTCCCCACCAAGCAGGGAGCCCAATGCAGGGTTCAATCCCAGGACCCTGGGATCAGGACCTGAGCCAAAGACAGATGCTTAATGACTGAGCCACAGAGGCACCCCCGAATTCACCCAGTTTTAAAAAAGATCCTCTTCAACACACACACTCCCGTTATTCCCAGGAAACTGGAATATGGAAGGTTCTAACAACAAGACACATATTGCTTCTGCAGTTATATTCTGCAGAATATAATTTGGAAAGCATCCAATTATGGGGGAAAAAATCTTTAAATGGAAAAACAAAACAAAAAATGCATTACAAATAAAATCCAGAGCCAAGATAAAATAAATAAACCTCTAAAGACAATTTACTTATCTTTCCAAAAGTCTTTTGGCCACAGCTAAGGACATCAATCCCAGAATCATTCAGTGACAACACACACGCGTATTAACTTTAATGGCTGCTTATAACGTATTTCCAAGAAAAATACGGGACTATACTTCTGTGGTTTTCCTCTACCCCGCACGGAATCCATGGCTCATTCATTCATGTTTTGGTCATGGCTAAATTGACTGCATTGCTGTTTAAGAAAAAAATCTAGAGGTTCTTGCTGTGGGATCCATCCTTGGTGGCGTGAAGAGAGATGTGTGTATTTCCTAGTTACTTCTAGGTGGTTCTGGAGTTGGGTTTGTCCAATGTAAGCCACCACCAAAGCACAGGAGCCACTAGGGACCCTATCCTTCACACCTTTCCTCATCTCTCCAGTCTTTTTGTGCAAGCCAATGCCAGGGACGCTGCTGCTGGCACCACAGTCCCTGAATTCTTTGTCACCTACAGACAGCTTGGGACCTGTTTTCTTTTAAACCAGTGAAAGCTGGAACAGCTCTTTCTTGAAAGTCCTGGTTTCCAACAGCAGATTTTATTTTATTTTATTTTTAAAGATTTTATTTATTTTATTTGACAGAGAGAGGTCACAAGTAGGCAGAGAAGCAGGCAGAGAGAGAGAGGGGGAAGCAGGCTCCCTGCTGAGCAGAGAACCGGATGTGGGACTCCATCCCAGGACCCCGAGACCATGACCCGAGCCGAAGGCAGAGGCTTAACCCTCTGAGCCACCCAGGCGTCCCTCCAACAGCAGATTTTAAATACAAGACAATTTGGGGACGGTGATGGGCGGCGGGATGTCGGGCGGGAACAGTCACACACAGGACTAAGTAAGGACCAGAAGTCTTAACCCACTGGATAAGTGGAGAAATTCTGGGCGTGGGTCCTGGTTCCACCACTTGACCTTGGGTGTGTTACTTAACCTCCCAGAGCCTCAGGATCTTCCCCTATTCAAAGTGTCTACGGTCAGCCCTGGCAGGCTGTTGTGAACGTAGTGAGAGACAAAGGAAGCTGGAGAGTTCTGGAGAGTTCTGGAAAACTCCTGCTAGAAGGTGATCACTGTTACACCTTCTACCCACTTTGCCCTCTGGGCAGGCCGGTTAGGCTCCTCAATCCCTTATCAGCCCGAATGCCGGGAACACCCAAAAGAGAGCTGGTTGAGGCTGTCTTCCTATCCCAGCATAGCTCACCTGGCTTTTGAGGTTTGGGACAACTGGGGGGGGGAGGGATTCTCGGATTCCATCTTGCTTCTGTCTTTGAAAGGGCTGGTGAGAGGCCTGATTAGCTATCTGGAGCCCTCTCTCTGCATATGCACATACTAGAAATTTAGAAAACAACCCACATTAGAGAGTCTGATGTCAGGGCCCTGAAAATGCCTGTCCAGGGAGAGATCGAGAAAAACCCTTGAACATTTCCCAAGTCCTGAGGGGGCAGAGCCACTGAGAGGCTGGGGGAGGGGGACCCCAGAATCCTGAGACTTAGGGAAGGAAAGGCATGGATGAACAAGGCTTTTATAGAAGCCATGCCTCTCGGGAGAACCATCTTGTGGTCTCCTTTAGAATTTGGACTTTTGGATGGCCCCCACCTTCCCACCCGCCCCCACCACTGCCTTTTCCTTTCTCATGAGAAGAGAAAATCCTTCCCCATCTAGAATGACGACACTATACTTACTTTGAGTAGCAATTTTGTGCAACACATTGTGCTTTCAATCTATTTTATCATTCTATCCTCATTAAAACTTCTGTTGGGGGCGCCTGGGTGGCTCAGTTAAGCGTCTGCCTTCGGCTCAGACCATGATCCCCGGGTCCTGGGATCAAGGCCCGAGCGCCCATGTCTGGAGCCCAGCAAGGAGCCTGCTTTTCCTTCTCTCTGCCTCTCTCTGACCCGGCTCATGCTCTCTCTCTCAAATAAATAAAATCTTTTTATTTAATATTTTATTTATTTATTTGACACAAAGAGAGAGAGAGATCACAGGTAGGCAGAGAGAGAGAGGGAAGCAGGCTCCCTGCTGAGCAGAGAGCCCGATGGAGGGCTCGATCCCAGGACCCTGAGACCATGACCTGAGCCAAAGGCAGAGGCTTTAACCCACTGAGCCACCCAGGTGCCCCTCAAACAAATAAAATCTTAAAAACAAAACAACAGCAACAAAAAAACCCACAAAAAAACAAAACTTCTGCCCAGGAGGAGCATTACTAGCTTCAACAGAAAGATGAGGAAAAGTGGATTTACTCCTGGGGAGTATCGGAAGCCATTGTAGGGAGGGAATGAGTTTCTGAGATATGAATTTGAATTTGGAGTGCTGGATGGGTGAAGGGGTAGCGGGCAGGGATCCAGACCCGGGTAGCTGGTGCCAGTACAGCCCCTCTGGGGAGAAAGTACCCATTTTAGAGAAGAAAGGGAGAGTCAAACTGAGAAACTTAAACGTGTTGCCTTGAGGTCGTAAAACCATCAGGGGGAGCGGGAGATTCTTGACCTTGTCCGCCAATAATCTAACCCAACAACAGAATTCAAACAGCTAATCTCTGTAATCTCCAGAGGCCTGCCGGAGTCAGGTTCTACATAAATAAATCCAAGTATCCCCTTCTGATCTCCCAGCAAACAAATGGGATTAGCACATCAAAAGCTAGGTTCTCTGTCCTGTAAGGAGTCCTGCCCCAAGGTGAGAGGTGGGCCAGAAGGAAGATTCAGGAATTTAGAAATTGTTTTCACTGGCTGATTTCTTGGGCCTTGCTCTTTACTCCCTGTGTGACCCAGGACAAGTTCCCGAATCTCCCTGCACCTCAGTTTTCTCCTCTGTGAAATGCAATCATAACACCTACCTCCTAAAGTTGTCGTGAGAATGAAATTAAAATGACATTCTCAGGGCACCTGGGTGGCTCAGTGGGTTAAAGCCTCTGCCTTCGGCTCAGGTCATGATCCCAGAGTCCTGGGATCGAACCCAGCATCGGGTTCTCTGCCCCTTGGGGAGCCTGCTTCCTCCTCTCTTTCTCTCTGCCTGCCTCTCTGCCTACTTGTGATCTCTGTCTGTCAAATAAATAAATAAATAAAAATGATTTTAAAAAATGATATTCTCTAGGGGGAGGCCAGCATATGCCAGACCCCGTTCCCTGCTCACTTCTCCTTTGGTCTCGTAATGACCCGCGTATTAAACGAGTTATTACAGAAAGGGAGGGGACTATGACAACATGATTAAAGTGATGGCTTGATGGATGTGAACATTGTGTGGGACACACACACTGAGTAAAATGACAAAAATAGCAAATTGCAAAATACAATGTACTCGAGGTCAAGGACTTCGAATTTCTGAAGGCCAGGAGAGGAGACATGGAAAGGCGGACCCCCGATTTTTTGGTAAAATTGTTTATGGGTCTCGGGTTGCTATTAGGTGGTTGTTTTTTATAAGAAATGAAATTAATGTGTAATATTTAGATTCACACATATCAATGAGCTGGATAAGGTTTGCGCACACACACACACAGCTAATTGAAGACCTATGTGTGCACGTGTATATGTATTTATTTCTTAAATCCTGTCCAACGGCTCTTTGCACTTTGAGGAAGTTTGCCAAGGGGCAAATTCTGTAGAAAAAATGTTGCTGGAATGGCTTCATTCCCCAGTTTTGTGCGTCGCAGTCACTTTGAAGACGCCCGGGAAGGCCTGCCATTCTCCTCGCAGGAAAATGCCCATTCTCAGAGCCCAGAAGATAGGGGGCCTCCCATTCAGCAGAAATTCATAGACATCACCCCCCAAAACCCATCATTGACCACCCCCCCATCCCTCGGGACTCACAAGTGAGGAACTCCTTCCTGCTTGTAGTTAGGAATTAATTTTTTTTCTTGGTAAATGTTTATTGAGCACATAGTAGGCTCCTGAGAGCGAGTGAGTCAGGTGCCGGGGTCCCAAGCAGAGGGTCACCTGCTAGCATTCAGTATTCTTTTCTCTGGTTTACTCCCCTTCTCACCTACTTCTGGCCGCCTTTGTGAACACAGCAACAAAGATCAAAGAATAAGTAACATCTCAGGGAGACATTGCGACTATAAGGGGACTCCTGGCACCTTACTCGACCTGTGGCAAGCCTGTGGGCCATGCGTCAGTAGGTCTTACTTTTATCTTTGCTTAAACAAAAAGAACACAAAAACTCAGAGACGGGAAGGTGAATGACAGGTTTATCTGCAAGGAGAGGAGACAAAATTCTGAACCCAGGGGCTGGGTTTTTGACGGCTGAGATCACATGAGCGCTTATCAGCGAGGGGATAAGACCAGAGTTCGGATTGGAGCCCAGCAGAGGCTGTGTTATCTTGGATGGTCTAGTTTAATGCTCTGAGCCCGTATTTCCTCATGAAAACCTGACATAATAGCGGCACTGGCTCCTTAATAAAAACAATAAACACAATAGGAAGAGTAATAATATCCCCTAGCAGCAGGGGTAGTGGGATGGTCATCTGTTTATAAAATGGTGATGGCCAGGACTTCAGCGTACTCCATGGCGCGGAGCCCTCAAGATAGGATAGCAAAAATAAAAGCAGCGAAAATCTCCCATCTTTGATTATTTTCTTTTCCCATCAGTCAGAGAAGTCTGGGTTGAATCTTGGACAATTCCTCCTCTAGGCCCCCTGGCCCTAGAGCCCCATTGTCGTAAGATGGTTTTAGTTAGTAAAATCGCTCTTTTTGTTGATCTGGATGTCATTTTGTGTGTCTGAAATGGGGCCCATCTCACCTCTGGACACAGGGTGGGTCCTTTTCCAAATGAAAATGGATGCTCGCGTATGGGCAGGATGGGACTTTATGTCGACTCGCCAAAACTCAACTCCATTAGCCACAGAAAACTGTATTTATTAGGTAACGTGTGCATTTTAAGGTGTGGCTTGAGGGTCCCCCCAAAGCCAGAATGCTAAAAAGGTCTTCGTCCAAAGTTAGGCCGGCTGTAGGAGCTGGTTGTTAGGCACGGGGGAGTTCATTCTATTTGGGTATGTTTCAGACTTCCCAAAACATATTTTGAAAGACCCTTGTCCCCTAAATTCCACCCCCCGCCCCGCCCATTCTTCCCTCCAAATGACCTCCTGCTTAGTGCAGTCTGACGTATTTCATATTTTAGTGAGTCTCTTCCTCCGCTCCTTAAACCTAAACACGGTTTGGGTTTGAGATCACAGGAGACAAGAATGAATAAACAAATGTGTTTCTTCCTCTTTTAAAATTCCGGAAGGCACGAGGTGGCAAATGAAAATGAGGAGCCCTTCGGCAGGATGGGACCCAGGAGCAACCACTAGCCCCAGCCGTCTCTTCCCTCTGTTGTTCTAAGACTGGGCTATCAATCCCAGTCCCTCAGTAACAAAGCCATCCCACCCTTGTTTTCCAAGACAGGTAGTTGCATTTCAATGTCAAGGAAGGTCTCCCTCCACCCTGGGACACCCAACCCAGTAGGACCCAGTAGCAACGCCTGTGCTCTCAAAGACAAGAGATCATTAACCCTAATTTAGCCCTCCCCAGCAGGCAGATGGTGGGGACCTGGGGATCGGAGGAAATAGAGGAAATAATTCACTCCTTCCCTCCTTACTAAGAAAAAGGGAGTGAGGGGAGAAAGGTCTCTCTGGATATTCTCTTCCTTTGGGAGGGTGAACCCGTGAAGGTCAGCTGGGTGAAATGTGTCATAAACCTTAAAAAAACAAACAAACAAAAAAACCTTGTATCTCACCTCCTGCCCTCCCACCTCTTGGGATTGATCCCCGGAGGGATCCCCTAGGTGGAACTGCCAAAAGGAAGCTGACAGGGGTTTAAAGAGCGGAAAAATGAATTCACTTGCAAAGTAAATACTATTCATATGGATATAATGCTGAGATAAAAGTGAGCATCTTGCCCTGCTTTGCAAGTGTTAAAATGATGGAGAGGGAGAGGTATTTGCAGGTGTGGATTTGGGAAGAAATGGTTTTAGTATTCTAAAGAAACGAATTCAGGGCACCTGGGTAGCTCAGTCGGTTAGGCATCTGCCTTCGACTCAGGTCATGATCCCGGGGTCCTGGGGTGGGAGCCCTGAGTCGGGCTCTTTGCTTAGTGGGCAGCCTGCTTCTCCCTCTCCCTCTGCCTGCCGCTCCCCCTGCTTGTGCGCCCACTCTCTCTCAAATAAATAAATACAATCTTTAAAAGAAAAAAAAAGGAAAGAAATATGATTGCAAAGCACTAATATTTTTATTAAAAATAAACTATGCCAGGCTTGTACTAAGCACTTTCTGATGCATTATTTTGTTACATATTTTTGTTTTCAGATTTAAAAGAAAGATCCTGAATGGCATTTTAATGACAACTAAGAGGGAAGTTATCAGTAAGGTGTTGTGATTTTGATCTGAGCCCTTCCCCTGGCTATCTCCTGCGGTGAGGCATCACGTCCCACGTCATCTCCTCTAGGCCCCTCTGTGGGACTTGGCCGCTCCCTGCCTCCGGTCTGCCTGTTTACGTCCTGCTTTGCACTTATCACAATCAGTGTTTATCAAGTGCATTTTTTCACTTGGTATTTCGCTCTCCCTGCCCCCTCTGCAGTGTGAGCACTGACCTTGACCATCTTGTTCAGGGCAGAGAGTCCTGAGCTACCATCTGTCATGTATAAAGTGATGAAGGGCAGTTTATTAACTACTGTAGGATAAGTAAACAGGTAAATACACAAGTGAGCGAGTGTGAGAGAGTGAGCAGAACTGGACATCGGCGGGACCCTCCGCACATCGATGACTCAGCAATGCTGAGCTCTCCCAGACCGGGTCGCCGTGTACAGGGATGGTCAGAACGTGAGGGACAGATGGACGTCCCAGGAGTCTGGAGGCCACCTCCCCATACCCCTCCACCCTCTCAGCTGACTCTAATCAAGTAATGCCAGTAGAAGTAGGTCTCCGTGCCTAGGGAAGGACCTCTCACCAGTGCTTGGCATACACCCCCTCCTTCTGCCCTTCATGATGACTCTTGGACACCATTATATTTTTTTAAAAGACTATATTTATTTATTTGACGGAGAGAGATACAGTGAGAGAGGGAACACAAGCGAGGGGAGTGGGAGAGGAGGAAGCAGGCTCCCGCCGAGCTGGAAACCTGATGTAGGGCCCCATCCCAGGACCCCGGGATCATGACCTGAGCCGAAGGCAGACGTCCAATGACTGGGCCACCCAGCCCCCGACCCGTTGGGGACCAATATTATCATCCTTGTTTTAACTGATGAGGAAGTGGAAACCCAAAGGCGCAAAGTGTTTTGTTCCATTCATGAAACCAACACATGGGCTCCAGGCCTGGCCTGCTTCTCAAGTCGGAGGGAGGAAAGGGACAGCTTTTCCAGAACCGTTGTCTGCTCTGATCCGCACAACAGGACTTCTCACTTTCCAGCCACATTCGAGATGGAGCGGGGACGGGAAATGAGGAGCCAAGAAAGAAAAGTCTCAGGGAGAGAGAGCTCTAGGAAGCTCACAGTCTCTGAAATGCTCAGGACAGATTGGCTTGAAGGGGAAATGAATGGGCCAAGGACAAAACAGAGGGAAGTCAACAGGAGTCTGCCCTCAGGGGTTCGGCCTAGACTCACACCCCATCATTCCTGCTTCCCTGTGACTCTGTGGTCATCGGCGAATGACTTTAATTTGTCTGAGCCTCAGTTTCTCCATCTGAAAAACGAAACCCAAAGGCTGGCCTTGATAGTTCACGATCACAGAGAGCTCACGTGTTCAGCCCGTGTCTGAAGACTCGGGGGTCGGTCCGCAGTAGCTGTCAGGGGCCTCCCGTGTCGCTATTGGGAAGTTATTGTCATTTTTGTTCAACTAGCTCATTTGGAGCCTGTATACAAGACACCGTTGTGCAGCGAGCTGGGGAACCTGGGACATCCCGGTTCAGATCTCTCTTGCTGGACCAAATGAGTGACCACAGTGGGGTTGTGGGGGGAGGCATCACCACCTCGCTTACCAGATCGTGTCCTCAATCGACGAGGTGGGGAGAACCCCTCGCAGGGAGTGCTCAAGCTTCCACGGGGAACATTCCCGAAGTACAGAGCACATCCATCGGAGATAGTGCCCTTAGGAACTATATGCATATTTGTGCTTTATACATAAACAGCAAGATTTTTGCACCCCCCTACTAGCACGACCCCCCTGGAATCCATCAGTCTTCATCCCCACTGAGAACATATACCAGGAGCTCACTACCTTCACTCTTGTGCTAATGCTGGTTGGTGGGGAGTTGGGGGGTAGGATATTTTGGCTGCCCTGCCCCCCTAAAACACACAGACCCTCGTTAGCTACAGGTCCCGTCCCAAGAGCACACTTAGCCCTCTGTGTTCAGGAGGTGGGATTTGTCCCTAATATCAGACATTTATCATTTCTGAGTCTGGTCCTTGGCCCAAATGCCTCCCATCTTGAGATCTCAAGGGTGGGGAAGGGTGGCCATTAAAAAGATAATAATAAATAAAAGAGTGAACAGCATGAATGCTTCTTAAATCCAAGTCAAAACCTCACACCGGAACTCCCCAGGAGCCCTGAGGTGGGGCACGGAGCTCCGGAGTTCTCAGCCCACTTCCCACTTGCCTTTCACTCATCTCTGAAGCTCAGGAGTCTGTCTGAAGTGGATGTCAAGAGCCTCGTTGAGGGGGGCATCCCAGGGGGCCCCCTGGAGCCTCCCCAGCATGGACAAAGACACTGCATTCTTACCCCACTTGGCCCAGCCAGCGCTCTCTCCTGACCCTCAGAAAAGGGACTGAACACAAGCCCCTTGGGGGGCGGGGGGAGGGCTGACATTGTAATGCCAGCCTCCGTGGCCTTCCCAGTGTCAGCAGGATCTGCTCCCCGCCCCCACCGCCCCCTGCTCTCGGGCACTTCCTCCCCACTCCCATTAACTGATGGCAGTTCAGAAAGGATGGATTGTTCTCCGACC
>RCUC01120687.1:0-17148 GCA_003697995.1 Taxidea taxus jeffersonii
AGTTCAATGCTCTAAATAAACCAATAAAGGACAAAATATTTTTGGAATGGATCAAAAAACTAGATCCAATTATATGTTTTCTATAGGAAACCCACTTTCAATGTAGAAACACATATCTATTTAAGTAAATGAATGGAGAAAGACATGCCAATTCTAACACTAATCAAAAGAAAGCAAGTATAGTTACATTAATTTCAGAAAGAATTTATTTCAGAGGAAGAAGAGTTATCAGGGATAAAGAGACACATTAAATAATGTTAACAAGGGGTCAGCAGTAAAGACATAATAATTCTTAACATACATGCATTAAAATATGTGAAAGCATCAACATATGTGATGCAAAAGATAGAATTTCAAGAAGAAATAAATGAATCCTCTATCATACCTGTAGACTTTAATACTCTCCTACCAGAAATGGACAGATCTAGCAGACAGAAAATATGTATGGATATAGCTGAACTTAACAGTGCCTATAATCAGTTGGATACAATGGACATGCACAGACTAATTCATCCAACAGCAGCAGATTATACATTCTTCTCAGACTTACAAGGATCATTCACCAAAATATACCACATTCTGGGTCATAAAGCACACTTAACAAATCTGAAAGAATAAAAACCATACAATGCCTCCTTTAATACTGCAAGGGAATTAAACTAGACATCAGTAAACAGAAAAGTAGCTAGAAAATCCCAAGATATGTCATAAATAAACAATACACTTCTAAATAACACATGGATCAAAAAAGATCAGGAGAAATTATAAAATATTTAGAACTAAATGAACATGAAAATACAGTCTATCAAAATTTGTAAGATGCAGTGAAAACAGTATTTAGAGGGAGAGTCATAGCATTGAATGTATATATTAGAAAAGAAGTAAGATCTAAAATTAATAATCTAAGCTTCCAAGTTAGGAAACTAGAAAAAGAAGAGCAAATTAATTCCCAACTAAGAATAATAAAAGAAATAATAAAAATTAGGATAAGAATCAATGAAATTGAAAAGAAGAAATCAATGGAGAAAATCAATAAAACCAAAAGCTAGTTCTCTGAAAAAATCAGTAAATTAATTTTGGATAACATCTAGCCAGGATAACCAGAAAAGAAAAAAAAGAGAATAAACACATTACTAGTATCAGAAAGGAATGAGGGTTATCACTATTGATCCTATCACATTAAAAGGACAATAAAGGAGTATTATGAACAACTCTATGTCCCCAAATTGGACAGCCTAAATGAAATGGACCAATTCTTTGAAAGGCACAATCTGCCAAAACTCACACAAGAATAACAAAGTGAACAGACCTAAATTAGTTTAAAAAAATTGAATCTGTAATAAACAACCTTCCCAAACAGAAAGCACAAGGTCCAGATATGTTCACTGTCGAATTCTGCAAAGATTTTTTTTTTTTTAAGATTTTATTTATTTATTCGAGAGAGAGAGATGGAGCACAGGCAGACAGAGAGGCAGGCAGAGGCAGAGGAAGAAGCAGGCTCCCCGCCAAGCAAGGAGCCCGATGTGGGACTCGATCCCAGGACACTGGGATCATGACCTGAGCCGAAGGCAGCTGCTTAACCAACTGAGCCACCCAGGCGTCCCCTACAAAGATTTTAAAAAAGAAATTATACTGATCCCCTACAATCTCTTCTAGAAGATAGAAGCAAAGGGAATACTTCCTAACTGGTTCTATGAAGCCAGCATTACTCTAATACCAGAACTAGGGAATGACATTACAAGAAAAGAAAACCACAAGACTGTATTATTCATGAGCACAGATACAAATTCCTCATAAAACATTGACAAATCAAATCCAATAATGTATAATAAGAATTATACACCACAACCAAGTTGGATTTATCCCAGGCATACATGCCCGGATCAACATTCAGCAATCAATTAATGCATTCTATCACCTCAACAAGCTAAAGAAGTAAAATCACATGATAATATCAACAATACAGAAAAAGCATTTGACAAAGTGCAATATGCATTCTTGATAAACTCTTAGTAAATTAGGAATAGAAGGAAGTTTCTTCAATATGATAATATCTACTAGAAACCTACAGCTAAAAATAAACCAATGAACCCAACTAACAAATAAAAAAACCCCACAGCTATCAAAATTTTTATTGGTGAGAAACTAAAAGCTTTCCCATTAAGATCAGAAATACAACAAGGATGTTCCTTCTCAAAACTCTTTTTCAACATCAGGACTGGAAGTACTAGTTAATGTAATAAGATGAGAAAAGAAAACAAAAGGTAAGCTGATTGGGAAGGCTGAAATAAAACTGTATATTTTTGCATATGATATGATTTCAATGTAGAAAATCTGGATCAATTAAACAAAGTCATTTACTTTCCTCTATACCAACAATGAACAAGTGCAATTTGATATTGAAAACACAATACCATTTCCATTAGCACTTCTTAAAATGAAATATTTAGGTATAAATCTAACAGAATTTGTACAAGACCTAAATATTGAAAACTACAAAACTGATGAAAGAAATCAAAGTAACGAAATAATGGAGCTAATATTCCATGTTCACGAAGACTGACCCCTGGCAAGATGCCAGTTCTAACTTGATCTACAGATTCAACAATTCCAGTTAAAACCCCAGAAAGTGGGAGCGCCTGGTGGCTCAGTGGGTTAAGCCTCTGCCTTCAGCTCAGGTCATGATCTCAGGGTCCTGGGATCGGGCTCCTCATTGGGCTCTCTGCTTGGTGGGGAGCCTGCTTCCTCCTCTCTCTCAGCCAGCCTCTCTGCCTACTTGTGATCACTCTCTGTCAAATAAATAAATAAAGTCTTTAAAAAAAAATCCCAGAAAGTGTTTTTGGTGGAAATCAACAAAATAATTCTAAATTTTATGGACAGATAACCCAGAATGGCAATACAACAGATAAGGAAAAGATCAAAACAAAGAGTGGCACTACCCAACTTCAAAACTTATCATAAGCCTACAGTACTCAACACGGTGTTTTATCAAGTGAAAGAACAGACAGATTAATGGCACTGCATGAAGAGCCCATTAATAGATATGACCTACACAAGCTTTACAAAGGAACAAAGGCAATACCATGACGCAAAAACAGTCTTTTTAACAATGGTGCTGGAATAAGTAGAAATCCACATGTAAAAAAATTGAATCTAAACACTAGACCTATACCCTTTACAAAAATTAACTCAAATTGAATCATAGACCTATATGTAAAGTTAAAAACTATAAAACTCCTACAAGAAAACATAGGAGAAAACCTTAATAACCTCAGGCATGGTGATGACTTCAGATACAACACTAGGAATGATTCATGAAAGAAGGAATTGATAAGTTGACATTTCTGACGAAGGACTATTGTTATCCAAGATATACAAATGGTCCTTAAAATTTAACAATAAGAAGACAAACAACCTGATTTTAAAATGTGCCAAAGACCTGAACAAACACCTACCAAAGAAAGTATACAGATGGCAAATAAGCATGTGAAAAGATATTCCACATCACATGATTTTTTTAAAAGATTTTATGTATGTATTTATTTATTTGAGAGGAAAAAAAGCATGAGATAGAGTGAGCTCAAGCCTGGGGAGAGGAAAAGGGGAGAGAGAAGCATGCTCCCTGCCAAGCATGGAGCCCAAGGTGGGGCTCCATCGCAGGACCCAGAAATCACGACCTGAGCCAAAGTCAGACACTTAATAGATTGAGCCACCCAGGCACCCCATGTGTCACATGTATTTAAACAACAATGATCTACTCCGCATCTATTAGAATGGCCAATATCCAAAATGTTAACAATACCAAATGCCAATATGGATCTGGAGCAACAAAAGTTTTCATTCATTGCTGATAGGAGTGCAAAATAGTACAGCCACTAAGGAAGACATTTTGGAAATGTCTTACAAAACTAGGTATAATCTTACCATATGATCCAACAATTGTGTTCCTCAACATTTATCCAAAGGAGTTGAAAACTTATATCCACACAAAAACCTGCATATAGATGTTAATAGCAGCTTTATTTATTATTGCTGAAACTAGAGACAACTAAGATGTCTTTGGGCAGGTAAATGCATAAATAAATTGAGTTTCCTCCAGACAGTGGAATATTATTCAGTGCTAAAAAGGAATGAGCTATATTATATTATATATATATTGAGCCACAAAAAGATGTGGAAGAAACTTGAATACATATTCCTAAGTGAAAGATGTTAATCTGAAAATGCTAATATTTTATAATTCCAACTATATGACATCCTAGAAAAGGCACAACTGTGGATATAGTAAAAGGATATTGGGGAAGGTCATTGAAAAGACATGACCACCAGTTGACTTGTGAGCTGGACCTAAGCAATTAGAGGCTCTTCACCCCATACTCTGTTTTTGAAATGTGGGTTTTGCTGGTCTCTCCCACCCCCAAAGGCTGCTCCAAAGACATGACCTTGAGTTATTAATGTGGTACTGAGAATACTTACATGGTATATGTGACTGAGTCCTGTTAAGATTTGGAAGGGATCTACTCATTTTGCTGCTGGGTTGGTGCAGGGATCTATTCATCTTGCTGCTGCCCAAGACAAGCCTTGTATATAAAATCCTTTTTCTTATTAAAACTGCCATGTACCAACCTGCAATGACCTGCCACTCTTCAGACTCGCCCTTACTCCTATGTATGGGGATGATTTCAGACTCTACCCCGGTGCTCTGGAATTAATTGTAAACCATCAGAGGATTAGCAGTGCTAGGTGTCAGGGAGGGGTGAATGGGCAAAGCATAGAGAATTTTTAGGGCACTGAAAGTACTCTGTATTATTCTAAAGTGATGGATACATGTCATTATACATTTTTCAAAACCCATGGAGATGTACACATCAAGCATGAACTGTAATGTAAACTTTGGACTTAGGTGATAGTGTTATGTCAGTGCAGGCCCATTGATTATAGGGAATGTCCACTCTGGTGGAAGATTTTGATATTAATGTAGGCTGTGCATATGTGGGAGGGGCAGAAGGTATATAGAAATCTCTGTACCTTCTGCTTAATTTTTCTCTGAACCTTAAACTGCTATTAAAAATAGTTTATTTTTTAAAAAAGCTCTCCAGCACCAATTCTTATCAATAAAATTCAGTTTTACTTTACAACTAACTACTCATTTAAAAAACAACTAAAAGAAAAGGTTAGAAGTTTTAAAGTCTGTCTTCCTATAGCCATTAATTCATTCTTTTACTAAGTGTTTTATTTAGGAACATATCTCTTTTACAGTAACTGTA
Source organism: Taxidea taxus jeffersonii (assembly GCA_003697995.1). NCBI lineage: Eukaryota > Metazoa > Chordata > Mammalia > Carnivora > Mustelidae > Taxidea > Taxidea taxus. Next base: position 5,268 of record RCUC01120687.1, read on the forward strand.
CTTAAGTGTTGCCTTCTTAGAACCAGAACTTTTTCTGTCTCCCTCTTTGTTTTGATTTTGCCAAAAGACATTTAAATAGATTGGATTGTATAGAGAGCAGTTTTAAAAGTGAGAGAATAATCCTTTGCTTCTCTTTAATCCCTGCTAAAGTGGTTTAAAAAAATAGTTATAGGATGAAGGTAAAACTTGTCTATCTTTCAAATTCTTAGCTGTTGAAAAGATAAAATTTCAGATCCCTCTTAGCAAAACACAATGACTGGACAGCACATCTCTGGGGTATATGGATTTTGGATTATGCCATAAAAGATGACTTTTCCTTGATTGAGGTGAAAGGTGGAACTAACCTAGGAGATGAACTCATGGGTAATTCTATAGATAAAGACTTTCAGAGTAGAACTGTAAATGTAATTTTCTGATGAAAACCCAGGCTTTTTTTTTTAAGCCTTCCAATCAAAAGTCATCTGAAAACTTCTGGAAAATGAATCAGGAAAACTGAGAAGAATTTCAGGAAATTTAAGAGGAACACAGGTACCAGAAAAGATTTATAATTATTCTCCAATAGATTTATCCCAGCCTGTCTTTACCAATCTGGCTTACATGGTGGCTCAGAGAAATATTTCCAATCCATGATAGTGAACTAGAAGCTACTTTTTAGCATGACTCTCAGGTCAAGGTCAAGCCCAAACTGTGGTCTGCATTCCTTTGTGGTGGAATTTGGATTTAAAAACTTGGTTTTAGGGGCGCCTGAGTGGTTCAGTGGGTTAAAGCCTCTGCCTTCAGCTCAGGTCATGATCCCAGGATCCTGGGAGCAAGCCCCGCTCTCTGCTCGGCAGGGAGCCTGCTTCCTCCTGTCTCTCTGCCTGCCTTTTTGCCTACTTGTGATCTCTGTCTGTCAAATAAATAAATAAAATCTTTAAAAAAAACAAAACTTGGTTTTAGGAAAAGTTGTGGCTACTGTGATTTAAAATATCTACTGTGAGACAGATATATTTGTAGTAAATGATATTTGATTTATAAATGTTGTAGATAACACATCCACAACCACCTCCACCAAAAGCACCTGATTTTTTTTTTTTAAGTCAGATAAAGTCATAAGGAAGTCATAGTTATTTGTGAAGGAAATCCATGGTGGCCCAAATGCACAAGTGATATTTTTTCTACTGTTTCTCTGTGTGCAGAGCTCATTTCCTCCATATAACTAAGTTGCCATAAAAATAAGAGTGAAAAGAGTCCGTTGGCACTTATTTTAAACACACACACATGCACACACACTACTATATAGCAAAACAATATCAAAATCAGTATTTCATTTCATGCTTTTCTAGAAACCCTAAGGGATCCAATCCACTGCATTTTGAAAAAATGCTCCTTACAGACAAGTGCAAGAATTACAAGGGGATTAAAATTGGTCACCATGAGAACAAATGAATATCTATAGGAATTTTGTTTGACTTCTCAAGATCCAATTAGGACAACCCCAGTGATGCTGAGGGCAGTGGATCAGACAACAAAATATCCAGTTAGTTCTGGATATGTGCTGTTGGCTTAATGTAACAATGTCTTGCTTTTCAACAATACTTGATGAAATATTGTTCCTTTTTTCTCCATATTGGTTGTTTTTCCAGCTATGGCATACCTGGCTCATTTTTGTTTACATTTACTGAGAGAAGTATCACTGAATCTTTTAGAAGTCTTATCATCTTTAGACTTCTTTCAAAGTCTAAAAATGATATCTGGTCATCTCTAGTCACAGTGGACTCATTAACATTTCCAATCTAATCATGATCTAAAAGGAGCTTTATGGTTTTTGTCCTGTGGCTGGCATTTCTTTCTGCTGCTTCTGATTTCCACAACTACTAAATGTGCCAATTAAGGTGATTAGGAAATATATAAGGAATCATATAAACTAAACATCAAAATGTAAAAGATTATGCCTTTAATAAGGAATACTTCAGGAAAATGTGCAATGTACATTTTGATGGCAACTTCATCAAGAAAACACATTTTAATATTATTTTTGTTTACTTTAAGTTGTCAGTCATTAAAATTCATTAATGATATAAAATCATTTGCCAGTCCAACTAGACTCCCAAGATTTTCACTGGGGGAAAGAAAAAACGCATCTGCAAGCCCCTATGATAGGGAAATCTCATTTGCAAAGCAGCCTGAGAAATGTTTATTTGGTGAGACTGATTAAAAGCATTATTAAATATTCATCAACTCCTCCATTTCATTCCTTCCTCTCCTTTTATTCTGCTAGCAACACTGACATATAAGGTTCTATAGTCTAACAATTACATAATCAAAAGCAGGCAAAAGTATACCTAACTTTATAACCATCAAGAAAGACATTCAAAAAGCTAGAATGGAAACTAATAACTTGAGGTTCTTTTTTATTTTTTATGGACAAGGTACTACAACAAAAATACATCTTATATTCCATGATAGAGCATTTCCCTTTGTTTAAGCAGGAAATATTTATCACCTTAAGTATTGAGTTTTGGGTTCTTTTATTTTTGCTTAATTTTTTTTCTATCCACTTTACAGCAGACACTGAGATCATATAGGTGTGACTAAAGAATTACATCTTCAGTTCCCTTCCAACAAGGTGACCACTCTGCAAGAACTCCAATTCTCAGAAACAGTGACTCATATCCTGATCAAGCACATTAAAGGTCATCTAAGTAATGCCAGGAAAGGATGTGGCTCCCTTCCAAGCCTTTTCTTCCCAGTTTTTAAGTGAAAACAATGGTCATGTTTCAAGTGAGTACATATAGTCTTATTTGCAAACTTCAATGTTTATCTAGCCATAGGATTGATATCACAAATGAAGTATTCTGAACTAGTTCAGTAGCACCTGGAACATCAAGAGATTGAGATTTGTGGCAAATAGTCACAGCACTGAAGTTGGATGGGTGTCTGGTTTGACATGGGGCTGGAAGCAAAAAAATTATTATGTTATACAATAATCATATTCTAATGCTTATTGTAACACTTCCTGAATTGAATGACAAGAGTAGAATATCATTAAAAAGGCTGTACAATTTAACACGGCAACACTCTTGAAAAGAAAAGAACACTGGCTTTTGTCATAATTCCATTAAGTATACCCAATTTGAATGACTGATGAATGGCACTTTACTACTTTCCTGTCTAAATTTTAGCAGCATGGTGGGATTGAACTTTTGAACTTATGTCCACATGCATATTTTACTGAGGAGTCCTGTTTCACATTTTAAATGGGTGCCTGCAATAGTTCTATAGGGGGAGACAGAAATGTTGTTCACTATTTCAAGTAAAAGTACATACTCATTGACAGCTGACTTCACCACCTGAGAATGTGGTATTTGAGCTACAAAAGACTGCAAAGTAAAAAAATAAGTAGCAACAACAGAAGTATGATCACAGTCATTCAGAAGATCACAAGTGTGATGGCAACTATCCAGATTCAGCTACTTTAGAGCTCCAGTTTTCCTTGTCTCTTTTTTATAATCTCCTACCTATATTTATTCTATTATTTTATTGCCACTTACCTATTTTTCCTAGCAGAATTATTCTGTATGTTGAAATTCAGTACGGATCTCCAAAGAATCTAAAGCCATTGCCCCTTTGGATTTTGTTAGGAATGAAATCATTGGTCTAAATGCCTCCTTTCCATTCATTTTCCATACACCACTGACTTCCTTGCCCTTTTCTTCCTTCAGCATATTTTTTAGAAAAATTCTAATTCTTAAATCTATTTTTATACCTGCAGCAATGCTGAATGTAACTGAAGAAAAGCAGCACAATCGCACAGACTGTACGTTTAAATGCAGTTTAAATTCATGACCATGAACTTGAAGGACGCTGTACTGGTCTCCAGCAGTCCTATAACACTTCACTTATTTATTCACTGGTCCACCTTCCTAGGTGATTATTCTGTAACTTCTCTCTTCCTAAATCCCCAACACCTCCTCCTCCATTTCTACTTTCCACCCAAAACCTTGCTTTCTATTTCACTGAGAAAAAGTAGACAGAAGATAACTTGCTCCAGCTCCCGTTACCATCTCCTCAGCTTCCATAATCTCTATAGAAGTATTTGCCTCCCTTCTTGCTAAAATAAGCTCCCTTGAGCTTCTAAAGCCATTGTCTCTACTTTAGCATTAGATCTCAGAAGTTGTTGTCTACTTGCTCCCAGAATTTCCCCTTTGATAGGCTTCACCAATTTTTATTTTCCCCTTTAATCATACAAATATGACCCTATTTCTTCTGTTAAAAAATAATAAAAATTTTTCTGGCTCTATATTCCCTTCTGATCCTTTTCTCTACTCCATAGCAAAAATTCCCCCCAAAAAACCCATCTCTAATACTTCTCTAATTTCTCTTATCCCATTTTTTCTCTTGAGTTCATTCCACTCGGGCTTTTTTCCCCACCACTACACCAAAATGGCCTTACAGGTCATAGATGATGTCCACAATACCAAATCTACTGGTTATTTCTCAATCAATTTCTTTAGCCATCAGAAGTATTTAACCCAGTGAATCTTTCTCTCATACTAAGTACATTTTAAATTTGGTTTTCCTCCAGCCTTAATGATAGCTCCTCTCAGTGCACTTTGCCAATTTTCCTCCTGCACCCCAACATTTTGATGTGGGAGTGTCCCAGGGTTCAGTCCTTCGTTCTTGCCTCTAGCCAAATTTATTTTTCTTGGAAGTCTCATTCAGTCTTTTGAAATCTTATCCAGGGTTAGCTACCACCTATATGCAAATGACTGTCGTATTATATCTTCAGCTCAGAAGTCTTTCATGAACTCCAAACTCTTATATCCACTGTTTATCAGCATCTTTATTTAGATGTCTATTAGCATCTCAAATTCAAAATTGTACTAACCTAACTCCTGATATTACACCTCCAATCTACTTTACTCACAACTTTCCCACATCAGTTTATGACAACCCCACCTTCATCTTCCTCAGGTCAAATACTTGGAAGTCATTCTTAACTCTCCTCTTTCATTCATTCATGCAAAATCTAATAATTGGGAAATTCTGGGTTTTCTCTCTGAGACCAACTTTCTAACTTATCTACCTGACTTTTTTCTTGTTGCCTTATAACCCTTTTCAACACAGCACCCACAATGATTCTTAAAACCAATATTAAATCTGTCACTACCCGCTCAAACTCTAATAATTCTACTTTTTTTAAAATTTTTTTTTTATTTGACAGAGACAGAGATCACAAGTAGGCAGAGAGACAGGCAGGGACCCTGTATTAGTATGTTAGCATATAATCTTAATGAAAACAGTTTTCTTTTGTCTGTATTACTGCTATTGGGTAGTAGATCTTTGATATATATTTGTTGAATGAACACATAATACATACTTATAATCTGAGAAAAATTATTCCACATGAAATCAGGGAGATAAAAGGAATGAATTGGGGACAGTAAAGTACTAAATGGCTGAAATATCTTTCAAATATGTTCAAAAAGGAATAAAAAGGAAAATAAAAGGAAGCAAAAAGGATAGAAGTTGAAGTTTGAGGGAAATAATTAGAGAAGTGTTTCAAAGGATAGGTGGTTTACAATTTGAAATAGTAATTTTAAAATAGGATAAAATAATTTTAGGTTTGAAATTATTTTAAAGTAATTTTAATATTTATGTATTAATATATATAATTAGTATGCATTACTATAGTGTATGTTAAAATATGATAATAATGCATCAATATAAAATATTAATAGTAATTAATGTTAATAAATGTTAATATATAAATAATACATTAATATATTACATAGAGTATATATACATAATATGCAAAACTTTACTGTATTTTTCTCCATTAATGCTGTTGCTGATATGCAAAGAAAGCTGGCCAACAAACTGCTGTAATACCCACTCCACTTTAATTAACTCATAAAATATACATCAAAGTTCCCATTTCCTCACTTCTTTGAAAATGACACTTTCTGAGGTCAAATTCTGTGATTTTTTTCACTCAGAATATACACAGATACACCTGCTTCCCTTGATGATCTTGATTTCTTTCTTGTCTGATGACCTGACATTTTTATGAAAAAAAGGGTCCTTATATTTCTGACTATAGGCTGATCAGTTTAGTGCTGTAGACTTCCAACACTTGGAAGTGATTAATAATTTGTGATTGGGATTGCCTATGGCCCTAATGTATTTCCCCTATGGTATTTAGAATTCCTCTACTACCACCTGCTCAGATGCCTTTTTGTAATCTCCATTTCCACTTTCTGTTTAATTTACCAATAATTAGTCACCCAACCTCCTCACCCTCTACCAAGCTGATGAGTGGGTTATAGTCTAAATTAGCAAATATTCAATTTAATATTGTACCATTCTCCTGATCATCCATATTCAATATTGTTAGAACCATTCATAACATTTTACCTACTTTTGAGAGCTTTCCACGGTTTAATTTGCTTCAAATCAAGTTGTTTTGAGTCGCTTGTTTTTTCTAAATATTATTCCCACCACGCTCCTTCTATTTATTCTATGGTTCAAGGCATCTTATCTCATCTTTGAACTTTGAATCCTCTAAATAAGTCCATTCTTGATCTTAGGTTATTTCTTCTCTAAAAAGTTCTCAACACTATAGATTATTCTTCCCACATGACTGTAGTGATCAAGTCATATAGTGACATTAAAAATTTATTTGTTTGTTTGTTTGTTTATTTTGATATTAAAACTTTAATGCCTTACATGACATGATATATTAGCCTCAGACTTTCCAGACAGCACAAAAGAATTTTCACAGCCAGGGCTTGCTTTCTTTGTCTCAAATATAATTATGTATAATTTTATACATATAGTATATATGTGATATATGCCTTTTAAACATCTACATATGTTACTGTTCATATGTATTATACATATTTGTTATCATATATCTGTATAATTAATGTGTGAGTATATATGTGTGTGTGTGTGTGTGTGTGTGTGTGTGTGTACATAGTGTATATGGATAATATACTGTGCACCAAATTTCATGCCAAATATTATAATGACTATTGGGGTTTATTCCAGGCATGCAATGTTGGCTCAACATTCAAAATTTAGTCAATTGAAGAGGGGCAAGATGGCAGAGTAGAAGACTGAAATATCATCAGATCTCAAGGTTCAGCTAGATAGCTATCAAACCATTCTGAACACCTATAAACTCAATAGGAGATAGAAGAGAAGAAGAGCAGCAATTCTAGGAACAGAAAATCAACCACTTTCTGGAAAGTAGGATGTGAAGAGAAGTGAATCCAAAGCGACAGGAAGATAGACCCTGGGGTGAGGGGCCAGATCCCGGCAAGTCAGAGAGCAGCAGAACACAAAATCAGAACTTTAGAAGTCTACTCCACTGAGGGACATCACTCCAGAGGCTAAATGGGTGTGGAGCCCTCGTGGGAAGAGTGTGGTTTCAGAACCTGCAAGGACACCAAAAAACCAAGGGTGTCTGAGTTGCAGAGCTCCCAGGTATTGGAGCAGGGAAACCAGCTGCAGAGACAGAGCCGAGGAGTGAGCTCTCAGCTCAGGGTTACCTTAAAACATAATCCAAGGCACAACTGGGCCACTGCAATTAGAGAAGCAACCCCACAAGTGGCAGATCCAGAGAAACCCTCTCCTTCCTCCTCTGGGAGGAGTGGCATGGAAGTGTACTGCAGGATTCTGCTGAGTTTAGAGACTCCAAGTGGGGCCGTGCACCAGAGATAGAAATGTCTGGTCATAGGCTAGGCGAGTTCAGAGTGTGGCCAGAGACCAGTGAGATGGGAAGGATAGACTGTTTTTCTCTGAGGGTACACTGATGGAGCCCCAAGTTCTTGGCTCCAATGGAGCTGGAGATTGGGAGGCCACCATTTTCATTCCCGTCCTCCAAAGCTGTATATAAAGCATTCAGGGAACAAAAGCTACTGAGAGCGAACTTGAGGAGATTACTTAGGCAGGACCCTGGCAAGGGTGGTGAAATTCTGCCTCTGGCAAAGACATGGCAAGAGGCCCATCCCCCAGAAGATCAGCAAGAACATCCAGCCAAGACCAAGTTCATCAACCAATGAGAACTGCAGAACTCCAGAGCTAGGGGAAAACAACACATGGAAAAAAAAAAAATTCATGGCTTTTTTTCCCATGATCCTTCAGTCTTTCAATGTTAAATTTTCTAAATTTTATTTCTTCTTATTTTTTAAAAAAATTTTCCTCTTTCCTATTTTAACATTTTTAACTATTTTATCTTTTCAATACCTTTTTAAGAATCTTTTAAAAATTTCATTGTTATATAATATCCTTCATTGTATATAACCTTATTTTTTATATACATAAACTTTTTTTTTCTGTAAAATTCTGGGATACAATTTCCTCTAATAGTTAAAAATATACCCTAAATCTAGCACGTGGCTTTGTTCTAGATTCCAGCCTGATCACATTCTGTCCTCTTTATTTTTTCTTTTTCAACCAACTTCTTATCTTATCAATTCCTTATTTAAATATTATTTTAATTTTCATCTTTACAGTCATATTCCATCCCTTCATCATTTTTACCCTTATTTTTTATGTATATAAGTTTTTCTTTCTTTAAAATTTTGGGAGGTAGTTTCTTCTAATAGACCAAAACATACCCCAAATCAAGTGTGTGGCTCTGTTCTATTCACAAGTCCAATATATATATATATATATTTTTTTCTTTTTTCCCCCTTTCTTCTCCCCCTGGTTCTGGGTCCTTTCTAATTTGGTTAGTTGTATATTTTTCTGGGGTCATTGTTACCCTTTCAGTATTTTGTTCTCTCATTCATCTATTCTTATCTAGATAAAATGACAAGGCAGAAAAACTCACCACAAAAAAAAAAAAAAAAGAACAAGAGGCAGTACTGATGGTTAGGGACTTAATAAAGATGATCATTAGTAATATGTCAGAACTAGAGTTCAGAATGATAATTATCAAGGTGCTAGCTGGGTTTTAAAAGAGAATGAAAAATATTAGAGAATCCTTTTCTGGAGAAAGAAAATCCCTTTCTGGAGAAATAAAAGAACTAAAATCTAACCAAGTTGAAATAAAAAAAAATCTATTAAGGAGGTTAAATAAAAAATGGAGGCTCTTACTGCTAGGATAAATGAGGCAGAGGAGAGAATTAGTGACATAGAAGAACAAATGATGGAGAATAAAGAAGCTGAGCAAAAGAGAGACAAACAACTACTAGACCATGAGGGGAGAATTTGAGAGATAAGTGATACCATAAGATGAAACAATATTATAATAACTGGGATCCCAGAAGGAGAAGAGAGAGAGGGACAGAGGTATATTGGAGCAAATTATAGTAGAGAATTTCCCTAATTTGGCAAAGAGAACAAACATCAAAATCCAGGAGGCACAGAGACCCATTTCAAAATCAATAAAAATAGGTCCACACCCCATCATCTAGTAGTAAAATTTACAAGTCTTAGTGACACAGAGAAAATCCTGAAAGCACTTCGGGACAAGAGGTCTGTAACATACAACACTAGAAATATTAGATTGGCAGCAGACCTATCCAAAGAGACCTGGCAGGCCAGAAAGGACTGACATGATATCTTTAGAGCACTAAATGAGAGTACTATATCCAGCCAGGCTGTCATTGAAAAGAGGAGAGATAAAAAGGTTCCAGCACAAACAAAAATTCAAAGAATTTCCTAACACCAAACCAGCCCTACAAGAAATATTGAAAGGGGCCCCCTAAGCAAAGAGAGAGCCTAAAAGTAAACCAGAAAGGAACTGAGACAATACACAGTAATAGTCACCTTATAGGCAATACAATGACACTAAATTCATATCTCTCAATAGTTACCCTGAATGTAAATGGGCTAAATGCCCTAATCAAAGGACACAGGATATCAGAATGGATAAAAAAAACAAGACTCATCAATATGCTATCTACAAGAAACTCATTTTAGACCCAAAGATACCTCCATATTTAAAGTGAGGGGGTGGAAAACAATTTGCCATGCTAGTGGAGATCAAAAGAAAGTTGGGGTGGCAATCATTGTATCAGATAAATTAGATTTTAAGCCAAAGATTATAATAGGAGATGAGGAAGGACACCATATAATAGTTACAGAGTCTGTCCAAAAAGATCAAACAATTTTAAGTATCTATGCTCCCAACATGAGAGCAGCCAATTATATAAACTAGGTAATAACAAAATCAAAGAAACACATCAGCAATAATACAAAAATAGTAGGGGACTTTAACACCCCCATTACTGAAATGTACAGATCATCTAAGCAAAAGATCAACAAGGAAATAAAGGCTTTAAATGACACACTGGACCAGATGGACATCACAGATACATTCAGAACATTCCATCACAAAACAATAGAATACACATTCTCACATGCATATGGAACATTCTCCAGAATAGATCACATCCTGGGTCACAAATATGGTCTCAACCAGTACCAAAAGATTAGGATCAATCCCTGCATATTTTCAGACCACATGCTCTGAAATTAGAACTCAATCACAAGAAGAAAGTTGGAAAGAACTTGGATACATGGAGGCTAAAGAGTATCCTACTAAGGAATGAATGGGTCAGCCAGGATATTAAAGAAGAATTTTAAAAATTCATTGAAACAAACAAAAATGAAAACACAACTGTTCAAAATCTTTGGGATACAGCAAATGTGGTCCTGAGAGGAAAGTAAATAGTAATACAAGCCTTTCTCAAGAAACAAGAAAGGTCTCAAGTACATAATCTAACCCTACACCTAAAGGAATTGGAGAAAGTACAGCAAAGAAAGCCCAAACCCAGCAAAAGAAAAGAAATAATAAACATCAGAGCAGAAATCAATGAAATAGGAACCAAAAGGACAGTGGAACAAATCAACGAAACTAGGAGCTGATTCTTTAAAATAATTAATAAAATTGATAAATCCCTGGCCAGACTTATCAAAAAGAAAAGAGAAAGGACCTAAATTAATAAAATAATGAATAAAAGAGGGGAGAACACAACCAACACCAAAGAAACACAAACAATTATAAGAACATATTATGAGCAACTGTACATCAGCAAATTTGACAATCTAGAAGAAATGGATGCATTCCTAGAGACATATAAACTAAAAAACTACCAAACTGAACCAGGAAGAAATAGAAAACCTGAACAGACCCATAACCAGTAAGGAGATTGAAGCAGTCATCAATAATCTACAAACATTCAAGAGCCCAGGGCCAGACGGCTTCCCAGGGGAATTCTACCAAACATTTATAGAATAATTAATATCTATTCTCCTGAAACTGTTACAAGAAACATAAATGAAAGGAAAACTTCTAAACTCACTTTAGGAGGCCAGCATTACCTTGATTCCAAAACCAGATAAAGATCCCATCAAAAAAGAGAATTACAGACCAATATCCTTGATGAACACAGATGTAAAAATTCTCACCAAAATATTAACCAGTAGGATCCAACAGTACATTAAAAAGATTATTCACCATGACCAAGTAGGATTTATTCCAGGGCTGCAAGGTTCATTGGGGCTGCAAGGTTCATTCAACATCCGCAAATCAATCAATTAATAAAAGAAAGAACAAGAAACATATAATGCTCTCAATAGATGCTGAAAAAGCATTTGACAAATTATAGCATCCTTTCTTGATCAAAACTCTTCAAACTATAGGGATAGAGGGTACATACTTCAATATTGTCAAAGCCATCTATGAGATACCCCCAGCAAATATTTTCAATGGAGAAAAACTGAGAGCTTTTCCACTAAGGTCAGGAACATGGCAGGGATTCCACTATCACCACTGCTATTCAACATATTACTATAAGTCTTAGCCTCAGCAATCAGACAACAAAAAGAAAATAAAGGCATCCAAATAGGCAAAGAAGAAGTCAAACCATCACTCTTTGCA
>RCUC01120689.1:0-12239 GCA_003697995.1 Taxidea taxus jeffersonii
GTTTATGATATATTCCTTGGAATATTTAATTTTTTGTGTTAATGAAATTGTGCTTCTTAGAAAACAATGGCTTAAAGTACTGAAGTGAGAAATTAAAACTATTATTAATTATTAAATTAATGCTATTGTATTAAAAATACAATTATTTTGAGATGGAAGACTTGGGTTCGAGTTCCATTTTACTTAATATCTTAAGTAATTGTGATTTCTGGCAAGCAGTCAGAAGTGAGGTAAAGGTTTTCCTCTCCAGGTTAAAAAAAAAATAGCACTCAGCTTGTTGTCCTCCTGAACAAACTGCAGAGGGATATTAGGGGGTATGGAGGAGGAGTGGCAAATGGATGTAAAAATAATCACTTACATATATTGGGCCATCCCTCTCATTTAGTGGGTGATGGTTCCCAGAGAGAAAAAAATAAGAGCCTAATGTGTCTCCTTTATTCTTTCCAAAATAGCCTATCATTTAAGTCTCTTCTCCCTTGAGGTAGAGTAAATGAAAGAAGTAATTAAAGATCTGATGGAAATATTGATGGAAATGAAAGTGGTATTTTTTTTCTTTTTAATAAACCATCTTGAAGGAAATAAAATCAGAGTTGTGTTTTTAAATAAATTGTGTGCATATCTTTTTCTTTCAAAGATGAAGGCGTTCCTTTTCTTTTTTCTTCATAATTTCAAAAATGAGGCCTGTTTGTTACTAAAAAATAAGAGGGAACTTTTTAAATTCCATGAGCCAGGAGCATTTGGGGAGATACACTTTCCTGTGTACATATAAATCTGTATAGAAACTACATATGTATGTGTTTTACATAAAAAATGGGATTGTTACTGTTTTTAACCTTTTCTTTTCAGTAATATTTCGAGGAAATGTTTCTGTCAGCTTAGAAATCCATATGTGTTAGTTTGCGTGGTTTTCCTTTTTTTGTTGTTAATGTGCCCTCACTTATAACTGATCCTCTATCCCTGGATACTTGGGTGGTTTCTAGCCTTTTCCTAGTGTTCAGCAGTGCTACGATTTCTATCTTTGCCCACTTACTACTTCCTTAGCCAAATTCCTAGAAGTGCAAGTGAAAGTCAGTTAGGTCTGTGTGTGTTGAACTACAGTCATATGTCTCACTTTTTCAGTTTTAAGTAATACTTAAGAAAAATCTTAGCTGTATTTCCTTTTATTTTTCCTTAATTGGTCAACTGAGTTAAATACTAAAGCATGGTAGTAATGAAGTCATTAAGCTATTTAAGTGCTTAACCTTTTCTATCCAAAAAGTGTTGGCAGAGTTTTCCATGTGTTCAATACATCATATTGGGTAAGACCTAAAGCTTTGTAGTTGGTAACTGCCAATAAAAGGTGTGTGTGTGGCGGGGGCGGGTACTGAAAGATTTTATATGTAAGGAGATAAACGTAGAAAATTTATTTTTTGCTCTATAGAAAATGGTGTTACCCAGAACATGACATTGAAAACTTTATGGGTAAAATTTTTGATTTGGTATTACTGCTACTAGATTATTTTCACTGTCTTTAATTTGTGCCTCATAGAATGATTGTTCTGTGCTTAGAGAAACCTTAATTTGGGCTTTCTCAACAGTAGCCCTAATGACATTTTGCTTTAGGTGATTCTGTGTTGTGGGTTGCTGTCCTGTGACATAGGATGTAGAGGACCATCCCTGGCCTCTACATGTTAGAGGCCAATAGCACCCCTCCCCTCTCCTAGTCGTGACAACCAAAAATGTCTCCAGACATTTGCTAAATGTCTTTGTTGTGGGGGGTGTGCAGGTAGAGTCACTGCATTAACTGTTTGGTCTAGAGTTGTGAATCATGGAAAGCTGTTGCAGCTACAGCTTCCTTAGTTCCTGTAATGCAGCTGCCATTTTTCTCCCCCAGAGCTTACAAGTGTTTGAAATAGTATCAGCTTTAATTTTTATCTGAGTACATTTGATATTCTTTGACTTTAGTCATACAGAACTCAGATTTTTTGTGGTGTGCAGGGAATAAAAGTTTTTGGTAGTCAAGGGACAGGATTTGTGGCAGTTGGGCATGGTATGGTATTATTTCCGTTTTATCCCTAGAAGTTTCTGTTGTAGCAGTATTCTTTTCAGGAAGAACTTGTAGAATAAAATTTAAGTTTCTTGTGCATGCAAATTGATAGTTTACCGATGAGTTAATATCATGCAACAGATGTCTGTATTCTACTGTGATAGTTCAATCTATTTGTCCATTTTTTTCTGTTAAGGTTAGTATATGTGTAATTTATAATACTGAATTTCATTTATTAAGTCAGAGGACTTTGTGTTTTTATATAACAAGTTTTTGGGCTGTATCCAGTACATTTTGTTCAGTATAACATGGGAGCTGTGCACTGAAGGTTTTGGAAACGGACCTGTAGTTTAAGCATACTTCCTTTGTGCTGTCTTGGTCTCTAGACTCAGAGGAACCGTGAAATTGGAAAAATCTTAAAATACTCAACAGGGAGGGCATGCATCCTTTGGTAATATTATTATTACATATGTGCTTTTGAATCTTAAGATGTTTCTCTACTTGAAAGTTTAATTTTTAGTTACTGATTAGATTATTACAGTTTTTGCTAGAGATTTTGATAAATTTTATCATGATTATTGAAATTTTCCTTATATTCTTTTAGAAGCAGAAGTACTTGAGGTTTAAATATTTCTCTGTGATTTTAAATTGGAAGAGGATATTTTTAATGTAAATGGTAATAACAAGTAGATTTTTTGACTGTGCTGCCAGTGTTTTCAGCTAGCATTTTCTGTAACTTGAGGTTACAACTAACTGATATTGTTAGCATTATCAAAAATGTGAACTGATTTACTTTACTGAAAGCACAGTTCCTCGTAAATTCAGCCATCCCAAAATGAGGTCATGTAAGCCCCAGCACAGACTACTTTCAGTTAGCTACTTCAGTATTATGAGAAATCAGGCTAATAAAGCTAATACTCCTTTGCAGTTGAACCACTGTGGATAATTCAGTTATTGGAATCCATGGTCCATATTTTAAAAGAATGGACCATTTGCTTTTGATATTTTTAAAACACTTGAAAAATTTTCATTTGAATAAAATGTTACAACTCCATATATTGATGTATTTTTTTCATTGTTTTGTTTGAACTGTGGTGTGGTTCTAAGGAATCCCCCTAAATAGTAGTCCATTTGAAATCTGAGTATAGATTACTTAGAGTTGAACTAAAAATCCTCTTTCAGTATTGGGATATTTCTGTGCTGATGGTAAAACTGCAGATACTAACTGGGCTTGCAGTTTTATAACAAGATACAAGTATGTTGCTAAATTAGCTGATGTTAAAGACAGGATTCTAACGTAATCTTTTTTCTTCCCCCTTCTGTCATTCCAACATCTCTTTTTTCGAACTGTGAACTAAAGTGGAAGACAAGCATTCCAGTGATGCCAGTAGTTTGCTCCCACAGAATATTTTGTCTCAAACAAGCAGACACAATGACAGAGACTACAGACTGCCAAGAGCAGAGACTCACAGTAGTTCTACGCCAGTACAGCACCCCATCAAACCAGTGGTTCATCCAACTGCTACCCCAAGCACTCTTCCTTCTAGTCCATTTACGCTACAGTCTGATCACCAGCCAAAGAAATCATTTGATGCTAATGGAGCATCTACTTTATCAAAACTGCCTACACCCACATCTTCTGTCCCTGCACAGAAAACAGAAAGAAAAGGTATGCCATTATTACTAGATGCTGCACGTTGAACTATAGTTTTTGATTATATTACATTATCTCCATTAGCTTGAATAAGACTCTTAATTATAAATTCTCTTTAAAAGTCTTTCAGAATGTTACTGCATAGGTTTAGGCCTAGAGTTAGCCATATTAGATTTTTTTCTTAATTTTTAATTATGAAGCCTTAGAACTGTTTTTTGCCTTTGACACTTGGAAGTCGGGTGCTTAATTTATAACAGTAATGGCTTAACTAACTCAAAAGACTGTCCTTCATATTTGGATGAAGTAATTTTTAGTTTTTGTGGTAATTACCATGATTGTTTAGTTTAGATATTGTCTCAATTTTCTGTTAATTAAAATTTGATATGAATAGAGACATTTTAAAACTTGTTCAATCTCTGCATAACATGCAACTATTGGTTTCAAAACTGTATCCTAGGCTACAAGATAGAGACTTAATGTCTGAATTAGAACTTAAGTCTGAAGACAAGTTAACTTCATAACTCAAAATTAGTGTTTATCAAGCTTAGTGCTGATAACTAACTAGCTTGTTAAAAGAGAAAAATTGTGGCAACAACTGCTTTATGAGGTAACACATAACAGAAGCAGACTGATGAAATAAGCATATTTGCATAGACCGCTCACAGTTCCAAACTTAACACATTATAATGTGTTTTAAGAAATTAAGGGAAAACAAATTGAGGAAGTTAAAAGGCAGTAAGTAAATAAGTTATGGGCAGACCCATTAGCGGACTAATTAGCAGATTAGCATCAGTAAACATTGAAAAACTTTTAAATGTCCTGTGGGTTTAGGAGATGCTATAGGGATCTAATGAGTCTTTTAAGCTTTTAATCCATTGTCTGATTCCTTATTTCACATTCATTTAATTTGCTGACAAAGGGTTCTCATAATTAGATTTCTTCTGCTTCTCTTTTTCTTTTATGCATGTTATTTGAGTATCTTCTGTAGTCCTCATTACATATTAAGCTACATACTTATATCTATAGTGCTTAAATACATTATAAACAGGTTGTTCCCAATGTTGTCAGATTCCCCTAAGATCCTATTTACCCTGATGCAGAATTAGTATTGTAAAGAGAAGTCTTGAGAGACTCAGATTGATGCAATAATTGTTAATGTGGTAGTACTTTCTAAAGGATGTTAATGGTTCTTCAACTCTTAAATAAATTTTGATTATTTGGTCACAGAAATTTATTTTATTTTTTACTTATTTTTGTTTAAAGATTTTATTTATTTATTTGACAGAGATCACAAGTACGCAGAGAGGCAGGCAGAAAGAGAGAAGGGAAAAGCAGGCTCCCCGCTGAGCAGAGAGCCTGATGTGGGGCTTGATCCCAGGACTCTGGGATCATGACCAGAGCTGAAGGCAGAGGCTTTAACCCACTGAGCCACCCAGGCACCCCCAGAAATTTATTTTAAAATCCTGGTCAGTTAATAAAAAATCAGATGGCCCTTAAAAAGTCTTTATCTCATTTCATCTCTTGTTAACTTAACTCTAGCTTTACCTCCTTTTTGAAATTCTTTTCCCTGCATTCCGGGATATTGCTAGCCTTCTTTTCCTATTTCTCTTTTTGCCCCTTAAATTCCAGTATTGTTCAGCCTTTTACTATATTTTATTCTTTTTTTTCTGGCCCAGCATGTTCTCTTTCACTGGGCAGTCTTGTCTACAAAAGTGACTCCCATATCTTTATTTCTAACTTTTTTTTTTTTTAAAGATTTTATTTATTTATTTGATAGACAGAGATCACAAGTAGGCAGAGAGGCAGAGAGAGAGGAGGAAGCAGGCTGTCTGCAGAGCAGAGAGCCAGATGTGGGGCTCGATCCCACCACCCCGGGATCATGACCCGAGCCGAAGGCAGCGGCCTTAACCCGCTGAGCCACCCAGGCGCCCTTTTATTTCTAACTTTTAACATGTATCTGCTTCCTTTCTGTAGGCATTTGATAGGTCCCAAATTCCTCCCTTTCCCCACAACTTATTCTCAGGTTCTCAGTACAGAACTACACTATTCTTTCAACTCTTTCTTGTTTTTCAGCATTTGTCCCTACCTATCAACAAGTCTTGGATTCTGCCTTCTGTATCTTAATGTGTATATATCCTTTCTCTGGTTATTGTCATTACCATTATTGAAACTCAGAGCCTCTCTCTTGAAATAACCTGATAACTGCTCTGCTTCCTTCTACCCAGACTATTCACTTACAGTAGCATCATTATAAAATATATCTTGGGGGGACGCCTGGGTGGCTCAGTGGGTTTAGTCTCTGCCTTTGGCTCAGGTCATGATCCCAGGTCCTGGGATCGAGTCCCACATCGGGCAATCCTTGCTCGGCAGGGAGCCTGCTTCTCCCTCAGCCTCTGTCTACCACTCTGTCTGCCTGAGCTCGTGCTTTCTCTCTCTCTCTCTCTAAAAAATAAATAAATAAAATATTTAAAAAAAATATATATATCTTGGGTTGTGTTTTTTCCCTTTTAATAGTTTTCCATTATCCACAGGGTAAAGTTCATATATACTACTTAGTAAGATTATAGCTAGTACTTGACAGTCTGGTTGCAGCCTCTCTGACTAGCTTGATCTTCAGCATTCCACCCTTACATTCCTTATAATTCATCTTTGCAAACCTGTACATTTCTTTGGTTGTATTCTTTCTTGTTTTGAGCCTTTGCTGAAAAGAAGGACATGTTCTTTCTTCCATTCTGTTGAACTCAGTACTCTTTTAAGAGCCAGCCCTAATGTCCTTGAGTTCCCAGTGTCAGTTAACCTCTCATATTTGTTACAGCACTTAACAAATTATGATTTTAGTTCATTTAATTAAACTGTTTACAGTTAGGTGTTAATTACATGTTGAACTTTGTTCACTTTCTACATTCTCCCTCCATTCTTCAAATTCATTCCTGACAAACTTTTTAAATACTATTAAAAATTAACAATATACCAGGCTTGGTGCTAAGTATATACTATATATTTTAGTTTATTTCTTAAAACAACATTGTAAGAGATGATGGTGTATCTCTTAGATAAGAACCTGAACTTTGCCACTGTTAGATGGTAGAGGCAGCTTCTCCAGAATTCATGTTCTCGCCATAAAACTGTAGATAATGAAGACATAAATCTGTATTAATTTGGACTCCTAGAAATTCAGAATTCCTACCAGATGAATCATTTTTAATTCTACGAAGTATGTTTGCTAATCCCAAATCTTATCTAAAACTTCTGTATATAATAATTTTAAACAGGAAAAGACTGGATTACCTTGTGATTGTCTATTGAAATAGGGAAAATTGTGTAGTCTTTCCGAGTACTCCTTATATATCAATGAAGGCAATATTATTTTTTTAAATAAATTGTATAACAATTCAGATCTCTCAGTTTGTTTACCAGTTAGTCTAAATTTATGAAGTGTCCATTAATTTGAAATATGTTTTTAATTCATGTTAATTCAAGTTAAGCTTCCTATTGACTCTTCTCATCAATACAGTGATTTCCTTGTTTGATTTTCCTTAACAGCTAATTTATATTAAAATGTTGATGGTTAGGTAAGATCAGACTCTTCAGACTTTTGGTTGTAAGTGCTAATAGTATATAGCTAAGCTGTATCTGGGGGTGTTAGTGGTAGGATGCTATAATAAATAATATGAGAGCAAGATCTTTGTCATTATGTACCATCGCTCTATCCCTAGTTGTTGACAGAATAACAGGTAGTCAGTACTTGTTGTAGATGGATAAATAACCGAAAGAATGGTAATAAGTGTGTTAAGGGGTTGGGGAAGCACCTGCAGAGGTCATGGTTTTAAAAATGTATTTGGAGAAAAAGAAGAGTATTAACATTTGTTGTGAAACTAATTAAAGGATACCAGCGGTAGATTTAGATCTGTTTAATGCCAGTGTGCCTTAAAAGAAAAAGAACCTAAGATAAATTCAGTCTGTGCGTGCTAGAAAAGAGTGTGTAGAATCTGAAGCTCTGGTTTGGTAGGGAACAATCCTGGTGTTAGGTAGGGTGAAACAAGGTCAGGTATCTTTTAGATCTGTATTTGTTGTTAGGGTAACATTTGTACATCTCTTGGCAAGATTACTCTGTTGGACAACCAACCATGAAACAAAGTAATAGGGACAGTGATGTGCTTAAAAACCTAAAACGTGATTTCTATCAGTTGGCATCCTGTTAACCATTCTTTTCTTTTCTTTTTTTTTCGAAGATTGATTTAGAGAGCAAGAGAGAAAGGAGTATGGGGGGGAGGGAGAGAGAGAGGGAATCTCTAGAAGACTTCCCGCATAGCTCAGAGCCTGATGAGGGGCTTATTAATCTCATGACCCTGAGATCATGACCTGAGCTGAAACCAGGAGTCAAGAAGCTAAACCATCTGAGCCATCCAGGTGTATCTGCCTCCCCCTTTTCTCCCATTGACCATTCAAAATTGTTAGTACTCTGCCCTCCCTCCCAGATTTCATGAAATGACAAAAAAAGCAAGACCATCACTTTGGCCAATTAACTGCCAGAGTCAGAAGAGTGTGATGACCTTAATTAGCAAGTTTCTTATTTAGTAATTTAGAATTATGGTTTATTAGCATAGGTAAACTTGAAAAGTAAAGCAAAACACCTAAAGAGGCAAACCTACTCAGTGATTTATGCTGATCTGAGGGCTAGCATGTATCTAAATATCTGAGTGGTTACACAGTTCCACCCTCAACCTAATGGGGGGGGGGGATTAGTCATTCATTAGCATGAGGTGTGAGTTAATCACTTGGAAGAAGATGGTATCTGTAGATTTGAATGAACTTGAGGACTTAAGTATGCATTCAGGCAGTAGCCTTTTATAGCCAGTTGGAAGGTCATTAACTAGGTTTAGTGGGCCACTTTCAGCCCTCCCTCCGTTGCTTTGCTTTATAATAATTTTTTGATTACTAACTATTCATGAAAATTAGGAAAACTGGCCACAGAGTCACTCGAATTTTGTTGAATAACCAAATACCTTCGTGGAAGAATTTAGTCTGTTTTAGTAAGTTTAAAATAAAATTATGTTAGTCAGCCTAATGGCACTTTGAACAAGAAGACAGGGGAAATAGTTGTGATGAAAGAATATTAGAAAACACTTTATAATCTGAGGGGTAGAGGAGGGCTTTTGAAATCAAGACTTAAATGTATTTGCCTTTTTAAAAAAATGTTGATAGATTTAAATATATAAAATATTTAAAACTCTCTGGCAGAGATAAGGTTTGAAAGACACATCTCGGGACGCCTGGGTGGCTCAGTTGGTTAAGCAGCTGCCTTCGGCTCAGGTCATGATCCCAGTGTCCTGGGATCGAATCCCACATCGGGCTCCTTGCTTGGCAGGGAGCCTGCTTCTCCCTCTGCCTCTGCCTGCCACTCCGTCTGCCTGTGCTCGCTCGCTCGCTCTAACAAATAAATAAAATCTTTAAAAAAAAGAAAGACACATCTCAAATTGGTAGAACATAACTTGTAACATAACAGTGTTATGTTAATGTTAATTAATGTTAATGTTAAGGATACATTAAGAATACATCAAAACAATAGGAAAAAGTCCAGTAGAAAAATGAGCAACAGATATGAATAAGCAGTTATGGAAGAGGAATTTAAGATAGTCAGCCTTAGTTTACGGTTATAAAAATTGACTCAAAAATGGATCAAAGACCTAAACTTAGCAGCTAAAACTATAAAACTCTTAGAAGAAAACAGGTGAAAATTTTTATGATACTGGATTTGGTTGTGATTTCTTAGATGTGACACAAAAAGCACAGGCAACACAGGAAAAAATAGATGAACCTGGACCATCAGAATTCAAAAACTTGTATCCTAGAGCACTCTAGAGGGAAAAGACAACCCACCGAGTGAGAGGAAATAAACTGTAAATGCTGAATCTATTAAGGGATGATATCCATGTATATGAAATCCTGTAACTGAACAATTAAATGAAACCACCTAGTTAAAAAATGGGCAAAGGACTTGAAAGACATGTTCTCTAAGGCCTGGCAATAAGCACATGAAAAGGGTTAAATCATAAGGGAAAGCAAATCAAAACTAAATAAAATAACATTTCACACTCTTGGGGTGACTATTACAAAAATAGCAATGAAAAGTTTTTTTGAGGATGTTAGACCCCTTGTATATTGCTTGTAGGAGTGCAAAATGGTGCAGCTCTTATGGAATACAGTTTAGCAGTTCCTTGAACATGAAACAGAACTGCTGTTCTTTGCCTAGGTATATAACCAAAAGAAAGGGAATCAAACAGGTGTTAATAATACTGATGTTTGTACCAGTGTTACTTACAATAGCCCAATAGTAGCCCAATAGTGGAAACCGTCCCAAGTGTCCATCACCTGATAGACAATAAATAATTAAAACATCTTAGTTAGACATGTAATATTACTCAGCCTTAGAAAGGAATTAGATTCTGACACATGCTGCTGCAACATAGTGAACCTTGAAGACCTTAGTATAAGTGAGCCAAACAAAAGGACAGATGTGATTCCACTTAATATGCAATACTTAGAATGGGCAGATTAATAGAGACAGAAAGCATAGTAGCTACTAGGGCGTGGGATGATGAGGAGCCCTTCTTTAAATGGCTACAGAATTTCTGTTTGGAGAGATAGAAAAAATTTTAGAGATAGATGGTGGTGAAATATTTGCACGATTATGTATAAATACTTAATGCCCCTGAGTTGTAAACCCAGAAATGCTTAAAATGCTAAGTTTTATGTTACATGTATTTTAACAGGGAAAAAAACTTTCAACAGAAATATTATCACTGTATACTGGAAATTCAGATTAAAATAAGATTTTTCTCCCTTAAGATCAGTGATTTACCAGTTGAATATGGGGAAGCACAATTGGTGGGAGTAAGTTGGTTAGTTAGTAAAATCTGTTAATAAAATTGAGTAATAAAATCTGTTAAAAAGTTGCAAAATATGTTTAGCCTTTATATGTATTACCATAAAGATTTCCTCGGTTGAACAAAAAGTAGGTTGCAGAAATACATCTTATTATATTTTACATCAGCACCATACTTACATACCTTTGTCACTGCATAGTAAAGGTTCTGGGTGGATATATGATTTAATGTATTCATGCATTAGCAAATTAAAAATAAATGAAAGTCACATTATATACCAGGTGCTGTCACTTAGCTACCTTATTACAGTTTTTCCCTACATTGAAATACTTCTTTCCTTTGTAACTTCTCCATATCCTAATCATCAGTGTAACATGACTACTACAAAATAGAACAAAACAGACTGCCATTGTTGCGTCAGTGATTTTAGCTTTGTTCACATGTCGCTTTGAGTATTACAGCAACTGTTTAAGCATCAGAGGAAATTAATGACTAGAAATGCAATATAATACTTGTTTACTCTTTAAGTGCAGTGTCTTTTTTTTTTTTTTAATCTTACTGTAGATCTAAAAGGAATTACCTGGCATACCAGAAAAATGTAGGTCAGAAGTAGATTTTGACTTTGGTTTATACTCTTGGATACTTTGAATGGTGCCTAGAGTTAGAAGAGGTAAATATTACTTTAAGCCTTAAAAAGTCAGGGTATATTAACAGATTTCTATTTGATTTATATGTGAAGCTTAGTCTTTGGTACTTTATGCCCCCTACTGGTAAGCATTGGAAATGTGAATGAATAATTCTATTTATAAGCATAAAGGGACAGTTTTGTTAAAGCATTTATTTAAAAAATCAGAGGATAGCATATTTTAAAGCTCATATGAAAGAGTTGGTTAGAGGTCTATAATTCTTAGAAATGTCAGATGGGAAAGTTAGGGGAAGAGACTGAAAAAGTCCTCAAAGGAAGCTAGGGTTTTTTTTTTTAATACTTGGGAAAGTTTGCATTTAAGGAATGAGACTGGAGGATGGTGTTCTTTAAAAGTGGAAGAGCCTATAGATATGGCTTTGTAATACTACATTTATTACCTTATGTATATTTAATTCTGTCTTTAACTGTTTTCAGAGGTCCAAGTTTTTATTTTTTAATATTTAGTTCGATACAAATTTGTATAAGCCCGTTTAGTATGTTAGCCTGCCTTCTTAACGGATTCCAGATCAAGAGGTTTCAGATAAATAGAATTGTTAATTAAAATTAAACATAACATATAGAAAAGTTTATTTGATGACTTTTTTTATTCCACATAGTTCTATTTCCTTTCTGTGTTTTTTTTAAAAAAGAAGGGAGGTTTACTATTTTATTATTATAAGTTCTAAACCTACAGGTTAAGAGGGAGAGCACGTGTACATGAACCTGGGCCTTTATTGCAGAATTGGGCACCCATTCAACAAGTACATGTTGATGCTGTCTTGGTGCCAAGTCCTGTTTCGTACCAGGGGTACAGAGGGAGATGATAACAAAATCCCTCTCCTGAAGAAATTTCAAGTTCTACTAGAAGGGGAAGATAAACTATATAAAAGAAGATGCTGGACAGTGTAATAGATATGTGTTAGGGCACCCAGAACACAGAGGAGAGGTACCCAACCAATACCTTTCTTTTGTAATATATATATATAT
>RCUC01120691.1:0-28655 GCA_003697995.1 Taxidea taxus jeffersonii
CAAATATGTCAAGAACCAGTAAGTATTAGTGTAACTGCCTACTGTGATTATAGACCAACACGGTACACTCTTGTAAAGTGGTATTTTATGGTCGGTACGGACAGGATTAAAAAAAAATTATGCATTTCTAACAAAGTCAATCAGTTCACAGTGTACAAAGTAGAACTCTCAACTCTAATTCCAAATCTATTCTGCAGAAATAACCATTATTACTGGTTTTTGTATGTTTTTCTAGATTTCTATCTTGTTTATTCACTATCCAGAGTTCTTTTATTTTGAGGACATCCACCTGAAGGTTGGAGAGGTGTTCTACCTACAATCCCTTGGACATAGTCAGTAAATCCAGACTTATTCCTAATCAAGCCAATAAAATAGTTTAAACCATTCCAGACATCTCTAGAAGGTTCATCCCCTGACTTCAACAATGCAGTTTTAAAAAACAAAACAAAAATCCATTCTTGTATTTATTTTATCTGGTATATATATATTTGGTATACAACCTCTACCTTTTTACATTTTTTTGCTGCTTGGAAATTTGGGATTAGGAAGCCAAAGATACATGCAAAATCAAAGGTGGTATCTATTTCATACTCTGAATACACAGAGCTGTTATGAAAAGTACAGTTAAATAATGAAGATAGTCTTTATGTATTTTGAAAGTGTGCACTTTAATTTGCTTTAATTAAAAAAAAATACTGTAGAAATTTCAGTCCACACAAATATGAACAGCGATTTTCAAGTTTTTTTCTGCCCACTTTATGGAGCCTCAGGACCCCTTTATTCCCAGTCATGGCCGAGCTTCCAATGGGAAGTCAACTGAATGTGAAGCTGGAAGTCTGTAAAATCAGACTTCCACCAAAAATGAAAAATAATTTCACTTTTAAATATTGGCTCTTTAATACCTAACTTGCAAAAATTCCCAATTTTTAACAGTCTGTTACCATGAATTAGTACAAACTGCCTCCAGCAAGCCGCTGAATGTAACTATCAGTATTTCTTATACTAGACATATTTAACTCATGAATTTTTAATTTCTATGCTCAATGTGAGGCTCTAACGAGGCTCTAACTCATGACCGAGATCAAGAGTCACGTGCTCTACCGACTGAGCCAGCCAGGTGCCCTAACCCAGAAAATTTTTCCAAAAATTCATTCATTCACGACTGTAAACTCACTACACATTAATTTAAGTGACATTTAATGGAAAGTAATGTATTTCCCCACCAAGTTAGTGAGAAGCTTAGCATTGTCTCACATTTTTGCAATTCTCTTTAATGACTGGCTTAAGAGAAGACAGCTGGACTCTCAGCTGCTTCTGCATTTGATCTGTTGCAATATGCTGTTCTGGGATGAGGCTGAAGAAAACAAGGTCTCACAAAAATATGTAAGTGAAAAAAGAATATTTTCCTACTTTTTTCAGAGATAATTGTGAATATTCCTTTTTGATTACTACAGTAAGAAAGTGGTAGGTTTTTAAGGGTTAGTTGCAATGCAGAATCTGAAATCATACACATTTTTGCATCAGTTACACCAAAATCTGTTACAAGCTGCATAAATGTCTTATTCATCTCTAATTTTCTATTATACACTGGCCATTCAGAAAATATTGGTTCAATGAATGATACAATTCTTGTAAATGCTGGGACATTTCATTATATACTATCCAAAACCAAATCATAATTAGGTAATACCACCTACTGATGTTATCAGAGAAATCTTAAAGTACTGGGAAACGATTACTTTATTAATAGCAACAATACTGTCACTTTCCTTGATCTAACAGCTCACTTCAATCACTTGAACAGTCGAATCTAAATTATATTTAGCCAAACAGCCAAATCTAAATTATCAGTTTGTCTCTCATTCATTCAAGTAAAAATGTTCCATGAAAAAAAGTTTAAGTTGCAACTCAAACAACTGCAGAAGTGCTTTTCCTCCAGAAAATCATCACAAGAAGTGTCTTATGCATACTTTCCACTTCATCACACATAATATTTTAAAAATGTATACTCAAGGGTCAGGATAGTAATAATAATATCTATTCTTCATCAAGAACTTTTTTTCTTTTTGCAATCAAGACAAAAAAATTTTAAGTGAAAGTGGCAGCTTTTAAAAATGCAAAGAACATGCAGCACCTGGCTGGCTCTGTTGGTGGGAGTGTGAGGCTCTTGATCCCAGGGTTGTAGGTTTGAGCCCCACATGTTGAGTGTAGAGATTACTTTTACAAAAAAAAAGAAAAAAAAAAACACCCAACACAAACTTAAAACATTTTAAATTTATAAATAAATAAATAAAGTGACTATTAGTAGTTTAGAGCCACTGTATTGATTTGGGCCAGGATACTAAACTACATAGGTCCAGTTTTAGCAACTCATGTTTCTATACCACCAGTGCAAATGCTGATACAGTAAAAAGGGCAAATGTCTTAGTGTTGGTATAAAGACAGTTTCAATTACAAAGAATCCATGAAACAGTCTTAGGGACTACCCAAGAACCCCCTGTATAGTGCAAAAAGCTGAAGTCCTTAAGTACTTCTCTTCCATTCCTAACCCCCACCTTAGCGGTAACCACATTGAAAAGTGTGGTCATACAACCCTTTAATATACACACACTTGCATACCTCTATTTGGTAAAAATGTAATACAGCATGTATCATTCTGAAACTTTGACTCCTGAGACTTATGCCCAGATTTACCTTATTCTTTATTCCACAATCTAAATACATTATAAATTTGCTTAACCATTTTCCCCTATTAGGCATTCAGGTTATGTCCTTAAAAACAGTACAATCAGTACCCCCCCCCTTTTTAAGATTTTATTTATTTATTTGACAGAGAGAGAGATCACAAGTAGGCAGAGAGGCAGGCAGAGAGAGAGGGGGAAGCAGGCTCCCTGTTGAGCAGAGAGCCCGATGGGGGCTCCATCACAGGACCCCAGATCAGGTCAGATCATGACCTGAGCTGAAGGCAGAGGCTCAACCCACTGAGCCACCCAGGTGCCCCTACAATCAGTATCTTTGTGTAAATATCTTCAATGAGTTAGTTCTGGAGCCATTTTGATAATTAAAAACCTGTTCAACAATTCTTAAAACTTTATGCTATAATTAAGGAAAATCTAAGAACCTGGTTAAAATCAACTATGAAAAGCTCAATTATAAACATGTATAAAAACCAGTTTTCCATTTTTCTGGCTCTTGGTGTAAAAACTAAATTTAAGAGGCAAAAGATTCCACAAAATGTTAACTATTTACGAGTATCAAAAGTAAGCTGTATATGTAGCTACTGGCAGCTATGTTATCTTTTTTTTAAGATTCAAAAAATTTTTTTTTATTTTTAGGTAATCTCTGCACCCAATGTGGGGCTTAACCTTACAACCCTGAGACTGAGTCACATGCTCTACTAACAGAGCTAGCCAGAAGATGCCCCAACTATGTATGTTTAAGAACAATTTCAGTTCAACACCTTATCAACATAGATAACAATGTTAAAAAAGCATGCTTATCCTCCTTTAACCTACCATCTAGCCCTACATCTACAGCCAATTACCAAAATGACATAAAGAGCTGACAATGGAGATGGTCAAGCTGATGTGGAAAGAAAGACCTTTATGAACTATAAGTTCTCAGTAGCATTATTTAGTTTTAATTTGACCTAATAACAATAGAAAATAGTTTTGAAGGTAATGTTGGTATTATAATTTCCTACTTAAAAGCAGTGTTCTAGTACTACAGAAAACAAAGTTGAGAATGACTTACCATCTTCAAAGGGTGTCCCTTCTGGTCTGAAAACAAGAAGTTTTCTGATTAAAAGATGTTTCATTCTGCCTTTTCCTGATCTTTTTTTTTTTCCCTCCCAAAGTAGGCTTCAGGCCCAGTGCGGAGCCCGACACAGGTCCCAACCCTAAGACCCTGAGATCAAGAATCAGCTGCCCAACTGAGCCACCCAGGTGCCCCGTTTTCTTAATTTTTAAGAGTGGAAAGGATAAACTCAAACAGGGAAAGAGGGGCTCATTTTAATGACTTGTGGAGTTTTAAAGATATTGTTTAGTATTATTCTACCCTTAGATTTTTATAGACGCAGGCATAAAGGGTAACTATTTTCTAAGTTTTCATTTTAGCACACAATTCAGTTCATAAATACCAACCAGTCATTTTGTAAATGTGTATTCTTTTTTTTTTTTTCAAGAATTTATTTATTTATTTGACAGAGATCACAAGTAGGCAGAGAGGCAGGCAGAGAGAGAGAGGAGGAAGCAGGCCTCCCGCTGAGCAGAGAGCCCGACGTGGTGCTCGATCCCAGGACCCTGGGATCATGACCTGAGCTGAAGGCAGAGGCTTTAACCCACTGAGCCACCCAGGCGCCCCTGTAAATGTGTATTCTTAATAGAAAAAAAACTTGTATTTTCAACAATAAGATAGAAATACCGTTTAAGACAATTGTACCAAACCAAAGTGTCCTGCTTCCCAACAGAGCAACAGCTCTATTCAAAACAGCTAGACAGAACTGACTTAACGAAGAAACCCACTTTCTTTTGCTTAAATCTTTTCCCTGCCTCCACATCCCAATTTCATCTTTCCTAAGCGGCCATGAAGTTCAGTTATTTTTTGCAAGTTAGCCTGAATTTAATATTTAATTTAATATAATCTCTTTAGATGAATAAACTACACTTAATTTTTCACTACTATTTAAGTCGTAACTAATCCAATGGCAACTCAGAATTCTGCTTATGAACGTGCTCCTTCCTTTTAAGTTTTAGTGCAAACCCTAGTTTTGAAAAGTGTGAAAGAAAAAAAGACCAAGCCCAGAAAAACAGAAGAAAAGGCGTAAGGAAATTTTAAATCAGGAAGCATATACGTGGGGTGCCTAACATAAAATGTGGTTAAGCAGCCAACTCTTGATTTAAACTCAGGTCATGATCCTAGGGTTGTTGAGACTAAGCCCGGTGTAGGACTTGGCACTAGCTGTGGAACCTGCTTGAGTTTTTTCTCCTCTCTCTCTCTCCCTCCCTCTCTCCGCCACTCTGCCCTTCTACTCCCACCCCCAACCTGTTTCTCTTAAAATAAATAAATAAATAAATAAGACAGGAAAGAGCAACATACACAATATATATGTGTTAAACATTTTCTTGTTAATTCTTGCCACACAGGAAGCTCTGAGCATTTTTTAATTCTTAGTCTTTTTACATTTAAAAAAAAAAATGAAATGCAAGCATAAACATTTGCTTGGTACATTTTGTACAAAATAATTTACCTTTTCTTTTTAGTTTCAAATGATATTTTTAACCAGGTAAAACCCAGTGATTATAAAATCATAGGCAGTAACACCAACACAAATTTTAGTTAACTGCAAAAACACTTCAAATTTTTAAAAAATGTTGCAGCTTTTGGGACGCCTGGGTGGCTTAGTTGGTTGAGCGGCGGCCTTCGGCTCAGGTCATGATCCCAGCATCCTGGGATTGAGTCCTACATCGGGCTCCTTGCTCGGCAGGGAGCCTGCTTCTCCCTCTGCCTCTGCCTGCCGCTCTGCCTGCCTGTGCTCGCTCGCTCTCTCTCTCTCTGACAATAAATAAATAAAATCTTAAATTAAAATTTTTTTTTTAGCTTCTGTAAGAGCCCTCGATTCCACTTCAGCCTCTTTGCCTGACACATTCACTTTTCTTAAAGAATTACTATACCTATCATTTATCTTTCTACTCACCCAAATATAACTGCATTCCACTGCATAATGTTGTTTTCAGATGGTGCACCACTGACACCCACAGGTGGGTCCTCTTGCAACCTAGAAATCCACAGTATTAATTTTCCAAAGTTGAACATTAAGGTCACTACGCAGGCCAAAGAGAACCGTTATGGACTACTCTACCTACTTTGACACAAACTAAGTCTTTTCCTTGTTCTTGTGCTGAGGTGAACTAAACCATATGACTTAAAAATAAATCAGCCACTATATACTTATTAAATACCCCTCCAAATTGTTTAAATTCCGAAGAGCTTTGGACTCAATCCTCTCTGATTATGAAGGTTAAGATGTATCTTCGGGAAGTGATGCATACAGACTGCCATCAACACCAAAAATTAAAAGCCTCAAGTGCAAAAAACATTTTCACAGACCATCTTTTTTGTTGCTGTAAATATGGAAAGGCGGTCTGTGTGGGTCTAAACCATTGCTACCTATGCAACATGGCCACCAACCCCCCACCAAGGCAAACATTAAATGGCTGAAAACACTAATATTCAATTTAATTAGCAAACTAGTTTTAAGCAGGAGAATAGTTTTATCTCATTTGCTTCAATTAGCAGTAGCTTTTGAAATAATCAAGCCTCAGTTATGTTTTTCATCTGTCCCTATTTTAAAGATCTGTGCTACAGCTAAATCTACCTCTCCTATCAGGAGACCGGATACAAGGCTACCTTCCAACATTTGTCAGAATCAAATTCTCATAACCTGAAGACCCTTGGAAAACTACCAAAGTGCCCTGTATTCAACTCAGAATTTAACAGAGATGGGCAGTAAGAAACCAGAGTAACAATGGACATGAACTGAAGTTTTATTACATGGCTTTCACTCATCGGAGTTAACATGAAATTTGATTTTAAGCTAGAGAAGACAACTTTTGCACCAAACAGAGCATCATCTTGTAAAGGCTGTCATTTCAATAGAAAAATAAACGAGACATTTTATACACATATCTGTATGTAGTGATTGTCACACGACATGATACTTTGAAATTAGGCTTTTAAGTTTTCAGTCAGCCTCAAACACATCAAGCCACGACCACTAGAAGCCTTTAAATAGGCTGCTTCTCGCCCACCAAAGGTAAACGGCTCATTACGAATATATTCAATGATAAAACCGCCCAAAGCCCAAAAGAACGGCTTCCAAATGCCTCACCCATGCCTTTATAATGGCGAAGTTGAAAGGTTACTTCCTGAGCAGCTAACCTAAGTTTTTATACTAGATATTTTGTCTCAATCAGGGCAGATCTCTTCAGGAAAAACAACAACAACAACAAACAAACCACACTCAAAAATGTGCAGTGGATCATAATGTTAAGTTTTCTCAGTTTACCCCCGTACCTCCAAGCATTCAATCAAATGTAAACAACTGAAAAAAAGTCACTTCCTCCTCACTAACCCAAGCACCACCTAACAAAACCCTATTTTACAAAAGGTGGCCCAGGGAGTATCAGGTTAGCGCCAGTCTCCCAAGAAGGCATTTTTCCAGACTTTGGAGGCTATAGATAGGGCTTCAGACACCAGGCCACAGAGCTGAGTTCCAGAAGGCACTGGCATCCCGGGCTACCAGCCCGAGTCCCAGGTCTCTAAGCCAGTTCTCAAGGTCCTTTCGGGCGGGTGAGGGAGAGTCAGGTTTCCGAAGATGGGTTAACAACCTCCGGACCTCGCGCTGCAGACCCCACCCTCACTGCAGAAAGAATGGGGGGGGGGCGCTTCTCGCCCCAACCCTGCCCCTCAGCGAAGACCGCAGGGCTATCCGGGAAAACTGGTGCAGCAAGCAGGAAAAAAGATTCTGCAAAGGTTTCCTTCTGGAGGACAGGGACCGGACACGACAGGATGCAAGGGCGGAGGGATGAGGCTTGAGTTCTAGGGCTAACGTCTGGCAGCTGACCCAAGTGGGCAGCGGGGAATCCTACAACAGACCACAGCCATCTTTTTACTTCTGGAGGGGGGGTAGGTAATCGAAATTTCTTACGTCGGAAGAGTGAGCAAGCAAGGATGAGGGAGTGCGAATGGGGGCTAGGACTGGGTTTCCGTCGGTACCGCTGGGCCCACGGTCGGCCCTCGTAGGGTTGTGAGAGGAAGGTGTCCCGGATCCCCGCCCTGCAGCCCCACAGCTATGGGGAGGAGCCTTCATCCAGGCGAAGGTGAGGGCCCTTACCGCTTAAAATCCCGCATGAGCCTCCTCCGGGCCGGAGTCGACATGCTCCCCAGCTGCCCCGCGGTCAGTCTGAAAGAAAAGAGTCCCGCGCAGCCCCCCCACCCCCCGGCGCGGCGGCCGAATCACTGTGGGTCACCGCCGCCGCCGAGGCTGCACAAACAACCCTGCAATGACGTCTCCCTCCGCCGCCTCCAGATCCCTCCGCCCTCCGCCAGTACCACGGAGTGAGGGTTGGGGAGATGGGCACGGGGCGTATGAGAGCTCGTTACGGGAGCTTTTGAGCAGGGTTCTATCCATTTGGGCTTCCCGATCTAATCTATAAATCAGTGTTCTCTGTTCTCAGTCTGGAGATTGTGGATTAAGAGATCCCGAAACCGAAACACCATCCTGTGTCTCCCCCTTTCAGTACTTTAAACTCGACCGGGTGGGGACAGAGAGGCGCATCCGGGGCCAGAGACTTCAGGGAAAGGAGGTGGTATGACGTAAGATCACGTGACTGCCGGCGGCGTTGTCAACAATCCACCCCTGAGGGGGAGGGGACGAAGTATCTAGAACCACGTGTCCTTCTGACGAGGTTGGAACAGATCGCGTGGGAGCGTCGTCTGAATCTCAGATCTATGGAGCAAGTGATTAAATTTATGGGTGTGCGGACCGGGAGCGGTCTTTTCTAGTTTTTCCTCCAGTTTGCTTCATGAACAGGGTCGACGATTGTGGCGGAAGCAAAAGCTTATTTTATTTCTTAATTCTTTAAAATAGAGCCAGAAATAATATAGATTTAAAACCCTTTCTTGTTGGTTCAGTGCGTTATCAAATCTGGTACGTGGGACAGAGAGAGGGAACTTCCATTTTTTAAAAAATAATAAGTGCAGGGACGCCTGGGTGGCTCAGTTGGTTGGACGGCTGCCTTCGGCTCAGGTCATGATCCCAGGTCCTGGGATCGAGTCCCACATCGGGCTCCTTGCTCGGCGGGGAGCCTGCTTCTCCCTCTGCCTCTGTCTGCCTGAGCTCGCACTTTCTCTCTCTCTCTCTAAAAAATAAATAAATAAAATATTTAAAAAAAAAATAAGTGCAGCATTGCAATAGTAAGGCCCACACCAAGTAAAATTACCTGAAATGCTCCCATAACGCCACCAAATAACCTGTATGTGCATTACGCTGGGCTTTCCAGGGTTGGAAATTCTGAGGACAAAAAAGAATGGTATAGAAATTGGCTTAAGGTTTGTTGACTATCTCTATGGAATTACATTCTAACAGGGGTCTGCTCTCATTTGAGGATTGATGTCAAAAATGTGTCAAAGTCAATGGATTTGGCTAAGATGAGGGTACATGGAGATGAAATCTCAAAGCATTTAGAAGAGTATTTGATTGTCAAGAAACCTTACAAATATGATTAATGTCACTAGGTAACTTAGAGAACTATAATTACACAAGATTTCCTTGGAAGACTAGTTTTACATGTTTCTACTTAATGACTCCAGCCATCCTTTTAGGACGCAGAGCAAGCGGCATAAGTTCTTTGTCCTGGGGACATCTAAGACGCAGGTTGGTCAAGCCTCCGCCTCTGTTGCCCCTCCCTAGAAGACACGCAGACTCTCGGTGTAGTAAAATGTGGATTCTCCTCCACCTCTGCTCAAAACCAACCTTGTGAGTTGGTCTCAAAGCATATACTCCCCACCCCAAGCCCAAGAAAGCTTTCACTTAACACGCACCGGGAACTCATTTTCACCATTTCTCATTTTCTCTTCCGGGTCGTGCCGGATGCGGCCGATATTCCGGTCTTGCGCAGTAGGCCCTGAGCGCGAGGTCGGCGGCACCGTTGCCATGGTAGCGGGCTGCCCGGAGCTAGCGGGGCTGGCAAGCTAAGTAGGGTCGGTGTCCATTTGTTCCGCCGGATTTGCGGCGGAGCCAGACCGGCGGGATTGCAAAATGGGCTGAGACGTCGGCGGCTGACCGGAGGAGGTCTACTGCGGAGCAAGGGGCGCAACACTGGTCCGGGACCCTAAGAGGTCTGGTTTGAGTTACCGGTGGGGCTGAGGTTTTTTTTTCGGTCCGGGGCGAAACACGCACACGCCACGGCAGTATTTCGGGAACCCCATAGTTGGAGGCCGTATGACAGGAAGTGTGGGGACCCCATTACTGATGAATTGTTGACCGGTAGTGAGGGAATTTTACATCTGCGTGTTCACGGG
The DNA here is from genome assembly GCA_003697995.1 of Taxidea taxus jeffersonii. Taxonomy (NCBI): domain Eukaryota; kingdom Metazoa; phylum Chordata; class Mammalia; order Carnivora; family Mustelidae; genus Taxidea; species Taxidea taxus. The sequence continues at coordinate 10,084 of RCUC01120691.1, forward strand.
AATGACCGAGACAGCGGGAAGCTCCCTAATTTCTGGTGAGCGCTGGAGCCCTACAGGGACACACTACTGCCTAGTTGGCAGAGTTACCGAGGACAAACAAGCGTCTGTGGAAAAGATTAATATTTTCCATGTTTACGTCTTTTAAAATATGGGTGTATTGTGGAAATGCATTTTCCAGCTTGAATAAATAAAAGTACAAATGTTTAACATTTTTTCCCCTTTATTTTTACTAAGAAGAATCGGACTTGAAAATGGAGATGTATGAAACCCTCGGAAAAGTGGGAGAGGGAAGTTATGGAACAGTCATGAAGTGTAAACATAAGGATACTGGGCAGATAGTGGCCATTAAGATATTTTATGAAAAACCGGAGAAATCTGTCAACAAAATTGCAACGAGAGAAATAAAGTTTTTAAAGGTTTGCTTCTTTTACCTTAATTGCTATAAATCAAAAGAGGAATTGTTATGGAATAAAAAATTATGTAAGGAATCTTTTAGTTAACATGTATGAAGAGCTAGAGTAGACAGAAAAAAAAGTGTACCTTATTGTCTACATTTTGAAATTGTAGTGATACAAGATATATATGCTTATACATAATGTAATAAAATTATGCCAAATATTATTAAATATTTTTCAGAAATAGTAAAAGACAGTATCTGCTCTAAAGAACTTGTATTGTTTAATCAGAACGATGGGAAGTCACTTGAAAACAATACTGAATATAAAGTGACTCATAATAAATGCCAAGTGATTAACACAAAGTCCAGTTAAGTAGACAAATTTTCTTGGAGGAAATGGGACATGTATTTGGTCTTAAAGGATGTGCAAAATTTAGGTAGGAGGGAGAAACTACTGTATTCTAGGTTAGGAGAACAACATAAACTCAGATGTTCAAGCAGGAAAAAGAACAGAGATCAGAGACATTGGTTGGTCTGTAGAGTTTTTTGTACAGAGTAGAAAGAGAGGAGATTAGGGAAGTAAACTGGAGTTAGGTTTTAAAGTCTTGTCTTAAAAGGACAAACTTTGGTTTTGTACGAGGTGGAAGATTTTGAATTCAAAATAAAGCAACTATATATAATAATTTAGCACTATTTTTTAGAATAGGCTGGAAGATAGAGTAAAAATAGGGAGGTCTGTTATAAATTTAATTCAAGAATCCTGGTAAATATCATGTGAGTCCTTGCTGGGTTGCAGCAATTTGAATTTAAAGTTAGAAAAGCAAAGTTAAAATAGAATATATTGCAAAAGAAGACATGAAAGAATGTAGAAGGAAACAGAGGGAGACATAAGAATTGATGAAGCTCAGTGACTGTTCTCACTGATGGAAATACGAAAAGACCCAAATGAGAAATGGACTTGGAACTAGTTCAGTTTTAGAAATGTTGAATTTGATGTGATAAGAATACATTTAAGTAAAGCTGACTAGTATGGTTTTAGAAATGGGATGGAAAAGAGAAATTTGTGTAGGTATGACAAGTCAACCCAAGGGAAAGAACTCAGGACTGTGAAGAAAGGAGCATTAACATTCCTTGGGGATTAGGTACAAAACTTGTGATTAAAAAATATTTAAATCTACATATTTTATTTATCAGACTTTATCTATATGCTTTAAGTTTTATGACTTTGACAACATAGTCTAGATGTTTTATGTGATGAAGAAAACAGTCTTTTTCATTTTTATCTGATACAATAGTAAGATTCACCTCTATTTTATTTAATTTTTTAAAAGATTTTATTTATTTATTTGACAGAGATCACAAGTAGGCAGAGAGGCAAGCAGAGAGAGAGAGAGAGGAGGAAGCAGGCTCCCTGCAAAGCAGAGAGCCCGATATGGGACTTGATCCCAGGACCCTGAGATCATGACCTGAGCCAAAGGCAGAGGCTTTAATCCACTGAGCCACCCAGGCGCCCCAACACCTCTATTTTATAATTGAAGTATAATTAACATACAATGTTATATTAATTTCAAGTGTACAAGGTAGTGATTTGATATTTCTTTATATTATTGAGTGCTCACCATGATGTGTAGTCTTCATCTGTCACATATAATGTTATTGACCATATTCCCCGTGCTGTACTTTTCATTTCTGTAATTTTTTCATTTTATCCCTGCAAGTTTGTACATCTTAATCCCCTTTTATCTATCTCACCCACTCACTCCCTCTGTCCTCTCTGGCAACCACCAGTTTGTTTTCTGTGTTTAAGAGCCTGCTTGATTTGTTTGTTCATTTGTTTTGTGTTTTTTGGATTCCTCATATAAGTGAAGTCATATGGTATTTGTCTTTCTTTGTCTGACTTATTTCACTCAGTGTAATACTCTCTAGGTCCATTCATGTTGTTTCACATGTTAAGATCTCATATTGAAGAGAGGCGCCTGACTGGCTTAGTCAGTAGAGCATGTGACTCTTGATCTCAGTGTTGTGAGTTTGAGCCTCACATTGGGTATAGAAATTACTTTTTAAAAAAATCTAAAAAAAAAAAGATCTCATTCTTTTTTTTATGGTTTGGTAATATTCCATTGTATATGTACACCATATCTTTTTTATCCATTCATGTATGGATGGATACTTCAGTTGCTTCCATATCTTGGCATTGTAAATAACACTGCAGTAAACATAAGGGTGCATATATGTTTTTGAATTAGTGTTTTCACTTTGGGCAAATACCCATTAATGGAATTACTGGATCATGTGGTATTTCAACTTCTAATTTTTTGAGCAACCTCCATACTATTTTCCATAGCAGCTTCTTCAGTTTATAGTCACGAGGGTTTCCTTTCCTCCACATTCTTGCCAATACTTGTTATTTTCTTGTCTTTTGAATGCTAGCCATTCTGATTGGTGTGAGGCAATATCTCATTGTGGTTTTGATTTGCACTTCCCTGATGACGAGTGATGTTGAGCATCTTTTATGAGTCTGTTTGCCATCTGTATATCTTCTTCAGAAAAATGTCTCTCCAGGTCCTTTGCTCATTTTTAAGGAGTATTGTTTGTCTTTTTTATTTTTTTAAATTTTATTTATTTATTTGACAGAGAGAGATCACAAGAGGCAGAGAAGCAGGCAGAGAGAGAGAGGAGGAAGCAGGCTCCCCTGCCGAGCAGAGAGCCCGATGCGGGACTTGATCCCAGGACCCCGAGATCATGACCTGAGCCGAAGGCAGAGGCTTAACCCACTGAGCCACCCAGGCGCCCTGTTTGTCTTTTTTAGTGTCGAATTGTATAAGTTCTTTATATATGTTGGATATTAAACTCTTATCCTATACATCATTTTTAAGTGTCTTCTCCCATTCAATAGGTTGCCTTTCTGTTTTGTTAATGGTTTCCTTTGCTGCCATGCAAAGACTTTTTATTTTGGTATAGTCCCAATAGTTTATTTTATTTTATTTTTTTTAAGATTTTATTTATTTATTAGTTAGAGAGAGAGAGAGCAAGCACAGGCAGACAGAGAGGCAGGCAGAGGGAGAAGCAGGCTCCCTGCCGAGCAAGGAGCCCGATGTGGGACTCGATCCCAGGACGCTGGGATCATGACCTGAGCCGAAGACAGCTGCTTAACCAACTGAGCAACCCAGGCGTCCCCCAATAGTTGTTTTTTTTTTTTCCAATAGTTTATTTTTGCTTTTGTTTCCCTTGTCTGAGGACAGAGATCCATAAACGTGTTGCTAAGGGAGATCTCTAAGGGAGTATTCCCTAATGTTTTCTTTTAGGAGTTTTACGGTTTCAGGTCTTACATTTAGGTCTTTAATCCATTTTGAGTTTATTTTTGTGTATAGTGTTAGAAAGTGGTGCAGTTTCATTTTTTTACATGTAGCTTTCCTGTTTCCCCAGTTCCATTTGTTGAAAAGACTGTCTTTTCGTGATTGTCTTGCCTCCGCTGTCAATTAATTGACCATGTAGGTGTGTTCTGTTCTTTTGATTATGCCACTTTTGTTTATCTGTGTGTTCCATTGAACTCTGTGTCCTATTCTGTTGATCTCTGTGTCTATTTCTGTGTCAGTATCATACTATTTTGATACTATAGCTTTGTAGTATATCTTGAAATCTGGGCTTGTGATACTTGCAGTTTTGTTCTACTTTCTCCACATTGCTTTAACTATTTGAGGTCTAAATTTTAGGATTAATTGTTCCAGTTCTATGAAATTCTCTTCTTTCCTTGTAAGTCTATATGAGATATGATGGACCAATTTGTTTTTTTGTTTGTTTTTTGTTTTTTAAAGATTTTATTTATTTGTCAGAGAGAGACAGGGAGAGAGAGAGAGTGCACACGCACAAGCAGGGGCCACACAAGCAGAGGGAGCAGCAGGCAGAGGGAGAAGCAGGCTCCCTGCTAAGAAAGGAACCTAATGCAAGACTCAGTTCCAGGACCTTGGGATCATGACCTGAGCCAAAGGCAGATGCTTAACTGACTGAGCCACCCAGGTGTCCCTCAATTTGTTTTTTAAATAATACAAATATATTAGGCATCTATATTTGTGGATTGTTGAGTTACTCTATTTCTAGACGGTGTAAAGAAAAGGTAAAATCAGTGAAGATTTTATGATTTTGTGAGATGCCACTGTTGTTCCTGATGACCTAAAACATTGTAATACTGTAAGATAACTGTTGTACACCATAAGTGAAAATTTGCTTAGATGGAGATCTTTTCCCAGGCAATATCTTTTGCTCTTTCTTCAGTTCTATTACATTTAAGTTGATTATTTTTTTCTAGTTTATAATTTTGTAAAAACAACTAATATGTGGCAAGAACACAGAAAGAAAATAGAAGATGTAGTTAACTATTACAACTATTATACAAACTGTTTGGAAACACCTTAACTATTTATTCTCATTGGCTTGTTTGTTTGGGTGTTTTTGTTTGTATGTTTGTTTTATTTTTTCTTAAGATTTTATTTATTTATTTGACAGACAGAGATCACAAGTAGGCAGATAGGCAGGCAGAGAGAGAGAGAGAGAGGAGGAAGCAGGCTCCCTGCAAACCAGAGAGCCTGATGCAGGACTCGATTCCAGGACCCTGAGATCATGATGTGAAGGCAGAGGCTTAACCCACTGAACTATCTAGGTGCCCTGTTTGTTTTATTTTTAAGTAGGCTCCACACTGGGCCTGAGATCAAGACGTGAGGTGAAATCAAGAGTTAGAGGCTTAACCAGCCAAACCACCCAGTTTCCCCTCGTTGGTTTATTTCTTATAGGATTTTTAAATTGATTTTATCTAATTCAACAAGAGAGAGTTCTTGGATTTATTCACATTTTTAATCTAAAAAGGTTGCCATTATGACTTCATTTGAATTAAATTTTTATCTGCTAGAATTTCATTAAATAAATTACAGTTAGAGTGATTAGTAACAATAGCTGTAGAAAAGTTGTCTGGTAATGAAGGAAAACAAAAGTAAACAACTTGAGGAGTAGCAATAGAGAATTTCTAGGAGTTTCATGGTTAATCTGAGAAAGAATTCTTTCCCCTGGTGAATCTTCCACAATGCTTATTGACTCACATTAACTCTAAGTTGCTTTAGCCTTTAAAATAAAGACTAAAGAGGGAACCAGTAATTTTCCTTAGCTGAAGGATTAGTAGTGTAGTGTCCAAAAGCAGTCAGTTGTCTTTGGTGCTACTAGCATGGTGTCACTGCAGCACTCTGGCATCTTGTCAACCAGGGAAATTGGAAACAAAATAGGAAAGGAATCTGGCATTATATTCTGGCATATGTTTTTTTTAGTCATATTTTAAGGATTTTGGACTATGTGTTAGTACAGATAAGTAGAAAAATTGATAATTTTGCTGTTATAATAAAGACAAATATTTTTCATAAAAGTTTAATTTTCTAATGAATATAACATTGAAAGTATATCTCTCAATTTTTAGTCAAATGAATAAACGCTTTTAGTAATTTGAAAATGTTAACTATTTGAGAACTGGTAATAATTAAGTTAGCGTGTTAAAAAATAAGCAGGATAAAATATTGAACCTAATTTTTTTCTAAGCTGATAAATGCCATTTTTTACCTTCTGAAGTTATTTTAACACTGATTGTTACTAGTTTAAAAAGGTGTTATTTTGTTTCATAGAATGTTACAAACAGTGAACAAAAAGGTATCCACAAATAATTGTATAGTTTTGTGAAGTTCCTATGACTGTAAATTGTTATTTCATGTATCTGTAAAGTTTCTATATATTTTTATTCTCTTTTGTTCCAGTGTAATTAATTAATTTATACTGTCTACCTGGAACTTATGTTTCACTTTTGAGAGTTGAGGATCAAACTAAGAAAATAATTTCTTTGAAATCACCCTGTACTGAGTGGCATTAAAATCCATGCTCATTTGAAAAAATAACATTTTAAATTCCAGATGTTAGACTTCACTATGAACCAAGTTAAAGGATAGAAAGATATGTCTTGGAGCACCTGGGTGGCTCAGTGGGTTAAGCCTTTGCCTTTGGCTCGGGTCATGATCTTAGGGTCCTGGAATTGAGCCCCACATTGGGCTCTCTGCTCAGCGGGGAGCCTGCTTCCCCCCGCCCCCGCCTGCCTCCCGGCCTACTTGTGATAACTCTTTCTCTGTCAAATAAATAAATAAAATGTTAAAAAAAAAAAAAGAAAGATTTGTCTTAGGGGCACCTGGATGATGCGGTAGGTTGAGTGTCTGACTCTTGATTTCAGCTCAGGTTATGATCTCAGTCTTGTGAAATGGAGCTCCACATCCACTGAGTGTGGAGCCTGTTTGGAATTCTCTCTCTCCGGGTCCTTCTGCCCCTCCCATTTGTACACACTCTCACTCTCCCAAATAAAGAAATAAAACTAGAGGGACCTGAGTGACTCAGTCCATTAAGAAATAAAACTTAAGGGACGCCTGGGTGGCTCAGTTGGTTAAGCAGCTGCCTTCGGCTCAGGTCATGATCCCAGCGTCCTGGGATCGAGTCCCACATCAGGCTCCTTGCTTGGCAGGGAGCCTGCTTCTCCCTCTGCCTCTGTCTGCCACTCTGTCTGCCTGTGCTCGCTCTCTCTCTCTCTCTCTCTCTAACAAATAAATAAATAAAATCTTAAAAAAAATAAAAATTATATAGGTGTTTTATATATATGTATAAATTATTATGCATGAAATAATGTATTATAAATCTGTTTCTTCTGTCAATAGCAATTTCATCATGAAAACCTGGTCAATCTGATTGAAGTTTTTAGGCAGAAAAAGAAAATTCATTTGGTGTTTGAATTTATTGACCACACGGTATTAGATGAGCTACAACATTATTGTCACGGACTAGAGAGTAAACGACTTAGAAAATACCTCTTCCAGATCCTTCGAGCAATTGAATATCTTCACAATAATAATGTAAGTGCTTCAGAGCAAGCCAAACTATAGGATGTATATGAATCGTAAGTGCTCTTTAATGAAGGTTTTAAAAGTATTTTTCTGTATTACCCTGAAACTGGGGCCATTACCTACACTTTAGTTGCAGAATTGCAAAACGTGTTAAGTATGTATTAATAAAGTTGTAACTATAACAATAGGACAGACCAAGAATGGAGTGCTAAAGGAAGTATTGGTAATTTGGTAAGGAGGAACCAGCCGTCAAGTGGGACCTTTTATTGGGGAAAGTACATCAAAATGTTGTCAGGCAGGCTCAAATGAAGGAAGGTTTGGAGGTAGGAACTAGAGACTAGGATGGGGAACGGCAAATAAATGTGGATGCCTTTAAGGAAAGAAAGCAGAAATAAAGTTGCTAAGAGGTGCATAGTCTTGCTTAACATTAAAAAATCAAGACTGAAAAGATCAACTATTCTGAATTTTAGTCAGCTGCCTAGTAAGTGTTTAGTTCAGCAGGTTTTTATGGAGGTATTTCATTCCCAGCTTCAGCTCTACTCTCTGGAAATTTATTTATTTATTTTTTAAGATTTTATTTATTTATTTGACAGACAGAGATCACAAGTAGGCAGAGAGGCAGGCAGAGAGAGAGAGAGGAGGAAGCAGGCTCCCCACTGAGCAGAGAGCCCGATGCGGGGCTCAATCCCAGGACCCTGAGACCATGACCTGAGCCGAAGGCAGAGGCTTTAACTCACTGAGCCACCCAGGCGCCCCTCTCTGGAAATTTAGATGTATATTCAGGAAATAACTGGAAGAACCTCAAAAAATTTATTAGTAAATGATATAGACAAAATATCTTATATCCTAAGCTTTTTTGGCTATATTAATTTCTTTTTTTTTTTTTAAAGGTTTTATTTATTTATTTGACAAATAGAGGTCACAAGTAGGCAGAGAGAGAGGAAAGGAAGCAGGCTTCTTGCTGAGTGGAGAGCCCAATGTGGGGGGGCTTGATGCGGGGAGTGGGGGTGAGGGTGGGGGGCTCCATCCCAGGACCCTGAGATCATGACCTGAGCCGAAGGCAGAGGCCTTAACCCACTGAGCGACCCAGGCGCCCCTGGCTATCTTAATTTCTAATTTTCTGTCTTGCTAATAGTGTATCTCATTTTATAGCTATTTTTTGTTTTTTTTTTAAGATTTTATTTATTTTTTACAGAGAGGGAGACAGCAAGAGAGGGAACACAAGCAGGGGGAGTGGGAGAGGGAGAAGCAGGCTTCCCAACGAGCAGGGAGCCCTATGCGGAGCTTGACTAAGCCACCCAGGCACTCCTCGTTTTGTAGTTTTGAAATGTGGCTATAATCACAACTGGAATTCATACTATCATTTCCTTGCCTGCTGGATCCATAGGGAGGCATTAAAATGTAATAGTAAGAGTAAAGTCTGTGGAATCAGACTATCCTAGATTTTCACCCACCATCTTTTCTCTGGGTAACCACATACCTATGCAGTTCACAGCTCATTGCAGTAGAGTGCAGTGACAAGTGGTAGCCCCATTATGCTCTGGTCCCAGGAAAGTTATCTAACCTCTCTGAGCCTCACTGTCCTCATGGGTAAACTGATGTAGTACCTCACACATTTTTTGTAACAGTCAAATAAGATAGTGGGTATAAAGTGTTTAGCATTGTGTCAAGCATATTTTAAGTACTCAATAATTAGTGCTGGTAGGGAGTCAGAAATAGTTGTGTTTTCTGTATCCCTATTCTGCTTTACCTATTTGAAAGTGTTTCTTGAATCAAGGGAGACACCAGTATGGGCTATAATCAGAATAGAGGACTTCAAAGAGGAAGTAAAACTAAAGTAAGTAGAACTTGGAATTGTAGCTAAGATTTCACCGAAATAGAAGAGGAAATATATTCAGATGGGGTACCACTGTGAAAACAGTGGCAGGCCTGAGCAGGGGACTTCAGAGAGTGGTGATGAGTGAACTCTACAGAGACTAGGTAAAGGGTGATAAGATTGCATGGGTTCCCTGAGGAGAGGTTTCCTGAATCTTGAAATTCTTCCTGAAGAGTTTGGACTTTTTCCTGAGGATACTGGGAGACCATAGAAGGGTTTTGAACCTGGCTGTAAGAGGATTAAAACAAAATCTAAGCTAGGTGCCTGGGTGGCTCAGTTGATAAAGTCACTGCCTTCGGCTCAGGTCATCATCCTGGAGTCCTGGGGTCGAATCCTGCATTGGGCTCCCAGCTCCATGGGGAGTCTGATTCTCCCTCTGACCTTCTCCCCTCTCATGCTCTCTCTCACTGTCTCTCTCTCAAGTAAATAAATAAAATATCTTTAAAACAAACAAAAAACCCTAACCTTATTTTGGCAAGTGTAGAGGAAAAGTATGGCTAGAAGCAGATCAGGTGAGAGGCTATTATGACAGTCCACATATGAAGTGGTAAGGATTTGAAATAGGAAGAGGAAGGATGGCAAAGGCAGTGGATGGAAAGACTCAAAGGGGAAATGATAGGATGTGGGGTCTAGGTAGATAAGAGAGGGATGTGAACAAAGTGAGAAATCAAAGATAATTACAGAATTTTTAATTGAGTGCAGGAGAATTATGGTGCCATTGGTAGCACCCAGTTTTACAAGGGAGAATTGCTTTTAGAAACATTGATATATTTTAAGGGATAGTGAAAATTTCTAACTCAGAATAGTGGTTGACCTATTATTTAACATGGACTTTCTAGGAAGTTGTCAGAACTAGATATCCAGATTGGGAATCTTCCTCTTAGATATTACGGTTGAAGAAGTAAGGATGGATTATTCTCCAAGGAACAAAAAGGAAAGTAAAATCTAGTCCTCAGCACAAAATGTGGAAGAATATCCCTGGAATAGTGGGGGCAGCAAAGAAAAAGCCCTAGATAGAAATACTTAAATTCTTTTATTCTCTTGGTCTCACCAGAGGCCCAAAGGAAAATTATCCTTATCACTCACCTCACAGAATATTGTAAAGTTAGTTACTCCGGGGAATTAAGGCGGCCATGAATGAAGTAGCTCATTAGAATATTGTTATGCCTATTATCTGGATATCTGGGTTCTGGCCTTGATGATTTAAGGTTATCTTCATGTTGACAAAAATCAAGAAAGGAAAACTCTATTTCCCTAATATCTCCAAATTTCTGATGAATATTTTTATGTAACTGAAATGTCTGAGATAGTGTCTACCATGATATCCCATGTGACTTTTCATAAGAATTTAGGAAGTCAGATACAGTTCAGTACTTGAAAAAGCTTTTTATCTCCAGAAATATTTGTTTACCTTCTTTTATTTAATAATGAAAATATGTTTTCTTGGAGCGCCTGGGTAGCTCAGTGGGTTAAGCCTTTGGCTCAGGTCATGATCTGAGGGTCCTGGGATTGAGACCCACATCAGGCTCTCTGCTCAGCAGGGAGCCTGCTTCCTCCTCTCTCTGCCTACCTCTCTGCATACTTGTGATCTCTATCAAATAAATAAATAAAATCTTTTTAAAAAATGTTTTCTTTCTTACATTGACTTTTAGGCAGCTCAAATAAAAATTTACTATTCAGTTTCAGTGACTAGTTAATTATAGGAATTTGGTTTATCTTTTTCACTCTGGTTGTTTTTTTTTTAATTTAAAATTTTGATCCGGTTAGTAATATAAGCCTCTTAGACCTGAAACAAATGTAACATTGTGTGTCAACTATACTTCAGTAAAAAAATTTAAAAATATAAAATATCCAAATTATGTAGCATAAGATTATGTGCTATTTGTTTTGACGTGCACTGCTGGTCTCCCACTGTCAAACATACGAGTGAAAGTTGACTATGTTTGGCTTTCACAAGTGGGATGTCATATAATTTCAGCTCATTATTTTAGAGCAAATGGGTCTGACAAATTAAAACTGTATAAACAGGGCACCTGGGTGGCTCAGTTGGTTAAGCATCTGCCTTTGGCTCAGGTCATGATCCCAGGGTCCTGGGATTGAACCCCACATTGGGCTTCCTGCTTGGCAGAGAGCCTACATCTTCCTCTCTCTCTGCAGCTCCCCCTGCTTGTATTCTCTTGCTCTCTTTCTCTGCCAAATAAATAAATAAAATCTTTAAAAAAATAAAATAAAACTGTATAAACAATAAATCTTACCATGCTTTTATTTCATGTAATTGTTAAAAAAAAAACAACTCAAAGTTTTGGAATTCATGTGATAATTCAGACTGTTTATTGTTTACTTACAGAGAAAATACCATATGGTACACAAAGTTGTAAACTTCATACAAATCAAAATAATTCTTCAAAAATAGTCCAAGTCCTGTAAGTTTGTGAAGCAATATTTTTTTTTTAAAGATTTTATTTATTTATTTGTTAGAAAGAGAGAGAGAGCGAGCACAGGCAGACAGAGTGGCAGGCAGAGGCAGAGGGAGAAGCAGGCTCCCTGCCGAGCAAGGAGCCCAATGTGGGACTCGATCCCAGGACGCTGGGATCATGACCTGAGCCGAAGGCAGCCGCTTAACCAACTGAGCCACCCAGGCGTCCCTGTGAAGCAATATTAAGTGCTATGTAAAGAGCTCGTTAATTCAAAATGAATAATGTTTTGTGAATCCTGAAAAAAATATAAGCCTCTTTGAAACCATTTTGGAAGCAAAGTGTAAATGCAAATATTTGGCTAGTTATGGGGAAGAAATGGTTATACATTCCCTCATTCATTTATCCAATAAATAAATATTCATCGAACATCTTCTGGTAGCAGTCATTGATTGTAGTAGGAGCTAAGGATGCAGCCTTGAGTAAAAGATTTGGTTCCTTTCCTTATGGAACTTCTTAAATTTTATTAAATTTTCAGTAATTTTATGAATTATTAGTTATTCTGACTGATATCTAAGCACTGTTGATATTTCTTAGCCCCCCCCCCCCCACCTCCTGTTCCACAAAGCCCTTCTTCCCTAAGTTTAGGCCACTTTTACATAGGGTTTTATTTATTTTTATTTTTATTTTTTAAAAAAAATTTTAAGGTTTTATTTATTTATTTGAGAGAGAGAGAGAGAGAGAGCATGAGAGGGTAGAAGGTCAGAGGGAGAAACAGACTCCCCATGGAGCCAGGAGCCCGATGCGGGATTCGATCTAGGGACTCCAGGATCATGACCTGAGCTGAAGGCAGTTGCTTAACCAACTGAGCCACCCAGGCACCCTTATTTTTATTTTTTAAAAGATTTTATTTGAGAGAGAGAATGACAGAGAGAGACTGAGTAGTGGGGTGGGGCAGAGGGAGAGAAGCAGACTCCCTGCTGAGCCAGAAGCCTGATGAGGAGCCCAGTCTTAGGACCTGGAAATCATGACCTGAGCCAAAGGCAGACACTTAATCAACTGAGCCACCCAGGTGCTCCTTGCATAGTTTTTTTTTTTGTTGTTGTTGTTGTTGTTTTAACTCTGCTTTGAGTTTTAAACTCATAATTTTCCAAACAAGGAATTGTTATTATTTGGATAATGTTATTGTTAACATTTTACTATTATTTAATATGTTTTGGGGTAACTGGGTGGCTCAGTCAGTTAAGCGTCCCACTCTAGGTTTCTGCTCAGGTCATGATCTAAGGGTCAGGAGTTTGAGCCCCACATCAGTCCCTGCACTCAGCACAGAGTCTGCCTGAGATTCCTTCTCCCTTTCACTCTGTTCCTCCTCTGTCCCTGCAACTCATTCATGTGCACATGTGCATTCTCTCAAATAAATAAATAAACCTTAAAAAAGATTTTACTATGTTAATATTTGCTACATGTGCTTCATCTGTTTTGTTTGAGGTATTTTAAATTATAGGTACCCTGACATTTTATCCCTAAATGGGTCACTGTGTATCTCCTTATAAAAACATCTTTTCGGGACGCCTGGGTGGCTCAGTTGGTTGGGCGGCTGCCCGGCTCAGATCATGATCCCAGCGTCCTGGGATCGAGTCCCACATCGGACTCCTCGCTCGGCGGGGAGTCTGCTTCTCCTTCTGCCTCTGCCCGCCTCTCTGTCTGCCTGTGCTCACTCTCTCTCTCTCTCTCTCTCTCTGGCAAATGGATAAATAAAATCTTAAAAAAAAAAAAAAGCATCTTTCCACTGGACAGCCGCATGCTGAAGATTGAAACTGGACCATTGTCTTATACCATACACAAAAATAAACTCAAAATGGATGAAAGACCTAAATGTGAGATAGGAATCCATCAAAATCCTAGAGGAGAACACGGGCAGCAACCTCTTTGACCTCAGCTACAGCAACTTATTACTAGACATTTCTCCAAAGTCAAAGGAGACAAAAAGCAAACATGAGCTATTGGGACTTCATTGAGATAAAAAGTTTTTGCACAGCAAAGGAAGCAGTCGACAAAACCAAAAGACAACCTACAGAGTGGGAGAGATATTTGCAAATGCCTTATCAGATAAAGTGCTAGTATCTAAAATCTGTAAAGAACATATCAAACCCAGCACCCAAAGAACAAATCATCCAAGCAAGCAATGGGCAGATGACATGAGCAGACATTTCTCCAAAGAAGACATACAAATGGCCAATGGACACATGAAAATAAGTGCAACATCACTTGGCATTAGGGAAATACAAATCAAAACCACAATGAGATACAATCTCATAACAGTCAGAATGGTGTGAGGTGGTATCAAAATTAACAAGTTTATCAAAATTAATAAGTTAATCAAAATTAACGAGTCAGGAAACAACAGATGTTGGCGAGGATGCAGAGAAAAGGGAACCCTCTTACACTGTTGGTGAAAATGCAAGCTGATACAGCCACTCTGGAAAGCATTATGGAGGTTCCTCAAGAAGTTAATACACTACGATCCAGCAATCACACTACTAGGTATTTACTCCAAAGATAAAAATGTAGTGATCTGAAGAGGCACCTACACCCCAATGTTTAGAGCAGCAATGTCCACAATAGCCAGACTATGGAAAGAGCCCCATTGTCCTTCGACAGATAAATGAATAAAGATGTGCTATATGTATACAATGGACTATTATCCATCAAAAAATTGAAAGCTTGCCATTTGCAAAGATGTGGATGGAACTAGAGAGTATTATGCTAAGCAAAATAAGTCAATCAGAGAAAGACTTTTATCATATGATTTCACTCATGTGGAATTTAAGAAACAGAATAGAGGAGCATAGGGAAAGGGAGGGAAAAATAAAACAAGATGAAATCAGAATGGAGAAGAGGGAGACAAGCCATAAGAGACTCTTAACCATAGGAAACAAACTGAGGGTTGCTGGAGGGAACAGGGGTGAGAAGATGGGGAACTGGGTGATGTGCATTAAGGAGGGCACCTGATGTGATGAACAATGGGTGTTATATGTAACTGATGAATCACTGAACTCTACCTCTGAAACTAGTAATACACTATATGTTAATTAATTGAATTTAAATTTGAAAAAACCAAAAGCATTTTCCTATATAACTTCAGAATCATGATTACATCTGCACAATAAACAATTCCTAAATGTCATGTAATACCAAACTTATATTAAAATGTACCCAGTTGGGATGCCTGGGTGGCTCAGTTGGTTAAGCAGCTGCCTTCCGCTCAGGTCATGATCCCAGCGTCCTGGGATGGAGTCCCACATGGGGCTCCTTGCTCGGCAGGGAGACTGCTTCTCCCTCTGCCTTTGCCTGCCTCTGTCTGCCTGTGCTTGCTCTCGCTCTCGCTCGCTCTCTCTCTCTGACAAATAAAATCTTAAAAAAAAAATGTACCCAGTTGTTCCTAAAATGTCTTACAAATGATTTATTAAGATCAGGATCCAATCCAATCCAATCCAATCCAAGGACTGCATTTTCCATTTGTTTTTTACAGCATAAAGGGAATTCCCAGTTCTTTTGGTCTACCAAAAACATCCTTACTCAGCCTCTTTCTAGAAGCTACTTGCTTATTTTTTCATATGCACATTAGCATTTAATTGTATAACTTTCCAACTGGAAAGTTTATCAAATTGAAGTTCTAGGTGATTTATTTGAAGATTTTATTTATTTATTTATTTGACACAGAGAGAGGGACGCCAAGAGAGGAAACACAGCAGGGGAGTGTGAGAGGGAGAAGCAGGCTTCCTGCTTAGCAGGGAGCCTGATGCGGGGCTAGATCCCAGGACGCTGGGATCATGACCTGAGCTGAAGGCAGATGCTTAACTGCTGAACCACCCAGGCGCCCCTGAAGTTCTAGATGATTTAGAACCAGGTTCTCTGAGGCTGTTAGGTGATGGAAATTTGAGTTCTCCCTTCGGATGAGTACTTACATTCAAGCGTATAGGACTACATAGGCAGAGGTATTATAAAGCAGATTTTTTAACATATTTTTTAAAGATTTTATTTATTAGAGCGAGAAAGAGAGAGCACAAGCAGGGGAATGGCAGAAGGCGAGGTAGAATAAGACTCCCCACTGAGCAGGGACCCTGCTGTGGGACTCCATCCCAGGACCCTAGGATCATGAGCTGAGCTGAAGGCAGACGCTTAACTGACTGAGCCACTTAGGTACCCGATTTTAAAAATTTTATAAAAAATATTTTTAATTTTTAAAAATTTTTATTTACATCCCAGTTAACATACAGTGTATATTATTTTCAAGTGATAAATCAGATTTCAACGTGGAATTTTATGTAGTTCTGGAGCATTTACTGCAAAGTAAAGGGGAAACAAACTCTTTGTTTGAATCCTTGGTCTGATATAGTTCACACTATATACAAATATTAATTCAAAGTGGAACGAAAGACCTAAATATAAGTGCTGAAACTATAAAACTTACAAGAAAATCTGTGTAACCATTTATTAGGTAATTTTTTTTAAATAGAATCTTTTTTTTTTTTAAGATTTTTATTTATTTATTTGACAGACAGAGATCACAAGTAGGCAGAGAGGCAGGCAGAGAGAGAGAGAACAAGGGAAACAGGCTCCCTCCTGAGCAGAGAGCCCAACGAGGGGCTCAATCCCAGGACCCTGGGATCATGACCTGAACTGAAGGCAGAGGCTTTAACCCACTGAGTCACCCAGGCGCCCCTATTAGGTAATTTTTTAAAAAAAGATGCTATTTATTTATTTGACAGAGCGAGATATCACAAGCAGGCAGAAAGGCAGGCAGAGAGGGAGGGAAGCAGGCTCCCTGTGGAGCAGAGAGCCCGATGCAAGGCTCAATCCCAGGATCCTGAGATCATTACCTGAGCCAAAGGCAGAGGCCTAACCCACTGAGCCACCCAGGCATCCCTAGGCAATTTTTTTTTTAATGGATTTTATTGTTAAGTAATCTCTATGCCCAATATGGGGCTTGAACCTACAGTAGAGCTGCACACTTCTCTGACTGAGTCAGCCAGGCATCCCTAGGCAATAGTTCTTTTTTTTTTTTTTTAAAGATTTTATTTATTTATTGACAGAGATCACAAGTAGGCAGAGAGGCAGGCAGAGAGAGGAGGGTAGAAACAGGCTCCCCGCTGAGCAGAGAGCCCGATGCTGGGCTCCATCCCAGGACCCTGGGATCATGACCCGAGCTGAAGGCAGAGGCTTTAACCCACTGAGCCACCCAGGCACCCCTAGGCAATAGTTCTTTAGATATAACATCAAATGCAAAAGTAATAAAAGAAAAAAGTAGACAAATTGGACTTCATCAAAATTAAAAACTTTTGTACATCAAAGGACACTATCAAGAAAGTAAAAAATTAAGAGAATGTGAGAAAATATTTGTAAAATCATATGCCTGATAAGTATCCAGGATATGTAAAATACAACTCAAGAATAAAAAGATGACCCAATTTAAATATGGGCAAAAGATTTGAATAGACATTTCTCCGAACAAGATATATAAATGGCTGATAGCACATGAAAGTGGGATTATGAAAATACAAATCAAAATTACAATGAGAAATCACTTCACACCAGGCTGGCTGTAATTTAAAAAGCAGACAATGACGAATATTGGCGAGGAAGTAGAGGAATTGGAACATTCATACACTGCTGGTGGTAATGTAAAATGGTGCAGATGGTATGGAAAACAGTTTGGCAGTTCCTCAAAAAGTTAAATATAGAATTACCATATGACCAAGCAATTCTAGTCCTAGGTATCTACACAAGAGAATTGAAAACGAGTTCACATGAGAACTTGCACAAGAATATTCATAGCAGCATTATTCATAATAGCCAAAAAGTGGAAACAACCTGAATATATGGCAGTCTGATGAATGGATAAACAAATGAGGTATATACATAAAATGAAATGTATTCATCCATAAAAAAGAATGAAGTATTGATACATGCTACACCATGAATGAACCTTGAAAACATATTAAATGAAGAAATTCACATGTAAAATCCCACACAGTATGAATTCCATTAAAATGAAAACTTTGGGGTTGGCAAATTCATTTTGAAAAAATGCCTATTCGAGTCCTTTGCTCATTTTTAAACTGGGTTACTTGTCTTTTTATTGTTGAATTGTACTTTACATATTTTGAGTATTAGATGCTTATCAAATACAGAATTTGCAAATATTTTCTCCTGTAGGTTGCCTTTTTTGCATTCTTGATTGTGTTTTTTTGTATTTAGTTCTTTTTATTTTTATTTATTTATTTTTAAAGATTTTATTTGTCAGAGAGAGACAGAACATGCACAAGCAAGGGGAGCAGTAGGCAAAGCAGGCAGAGGGAGAAGCAGGCTCCCTGCTGAGCAAAGAGCCTAATTCAGGGCTTGATCCTGGAACCCTGGGATCATGACCTGAGCCAAAGGCAGATGCTTAACTGACATAGCCACCTAGGCATCCCTATTTAGTTCTTTTAATAATTTCTTTATGCATATGCTTTTAATTAAAAAAAAAAGATTTTATTTTAGAGAGAGTAAGAGCACTAGTGGGGGAAGGGATAGAGGGAAAGGGAGAGAGACTCTCCAGCAGACTCCCTGCTGAGTGCAGAGCCCAATGTAGGGCTCAGTTACACAACCCTGAGATCATGACTTGAGTTGAAACCAGAAGTCAAACGCTTAACCCACTGAGCCACCCAGGCATCCTGGATATTCCTTATTTGATGAGATACTGTATTCATACTTTTCTTTAGTTCTTTAGACATTGTTTCTTCTAGCTTAGAATGTTTTTTAAGGTTTTATTTATTTATTTTTTCAGCAATCTCTACACCCAATGTAGGGCTTGAATCACAGCCTTGAGATCAGGAGTCACACACACTGCTGACTGAGCCAGCCAGGCACCCCTTAGAACATATTTAAAATAGTTGATTATTGTCTTCTTTCATTCACTCTTTTTTTTT
>RCUC01120692.1:0-11100 GCA_003697995.1 Taxidea taxus jeffersonii
CAATTACAGAGAGAACCTACCATTCTATGACTGAATGGGATCAAGAAGAGAGGTTGGATTTATGAAAACTTAAAAGCTTGGAGAAAGGCCCTTATGGAAATGAAACTCTGACCTCTGGTACCTCTGAGTGAGGGCAGGGGAGTGCAATGAGGTGGCTTCTGCACATATTGGAAAACCATTTATGGGATTCTCCTGCTGCTATTGAAAGGAAATATACTACCATGATGAAGAGGCATTGGTGAGATGACAGCTATAAGAATGGGGAGCAAATAAGAAGCTCCCAGAAAGCAAATAGGAAGGAACAAGTCTTTCTTCTCCAGCCTGAGATCTCCCAGCAGTACCTCTATCAGCAGAGATTAACAGGGAACCACCTTGCAAAGCAAAACATGGTTTGCAGAGTTCCAGTTCTGACATCAGAAGTGAAGCATCAAAGAGTAGGTCTAGAACTAAGAGACAAAATAGCTTAATAAGTGGCATATTTACTGTCATCATTATTATTCAAAACTGGTTTTGGAGATTTAGGCTAATACTGAAGATAAGAAAACTAATAATGATCAATATAAATACTGGGTGAAAAAAGGGAGAAATCACTTTACATGCAGAAGATGTTATACCTAGAAAACTCAAGAAACCACAGTAAATTATTTTTCTAAGTAAGAGAACTAGGTAAGGTGGCAGGATATAAGATAAATATACAAACATCAATGGATTTTTCTCTGTGCTTTTTGCTTTGGTTCACTTTACTGTGCAACAAAACAAACCTAATATTGCAGAGGCATACAATAGCAAACATTTATTTCTCACTGACATTACCTGGGGCCTGAGGTTTGGTTTTGGGAAACACTGCTCTATAAGTCTCAAGTTCCTATATGTCCTTTTGGATCTTGAAGTCCCTGATCATTTTTTTTTTCAATTTATTTGTTTGACAGAGAGAGAGATCACAAGTAGGTAGAGAGGAAGGCAGAGAGAGAGATCACAAGTAGGTAGAGAGGAAGGCAGAGAGAGAGGGGGAAGTAGGCTCCCCACTGGGCAGAGAGCCCAATGCGGGGCTCTATCCCAGGACTGAAGGCAGAGGCTTAACCCACTGAAGGCAGAGGCTGAAGGCAGAGGCTTAACCCACTGAGCCACCTAGGTACCCCCCCCCCCCGATCACTTTTTAACCCAGCCATTTCTTAGGGGTGTTTGCAGCGGACAGCCTTGATGGAAGAGATAATTTCTACCTCTGGGGCAAAAAGCAAGCTTGCTTACTGCTTGCTGTGAAATGATGGACTTTCAAGTTCAGTGTTCTTCTCCTGTAATGCAGCTTACTATGCATTTAGGCATCCATCTGAACCCCTTCACATCACCAGTGTGGGAATGGAGACTCAGGGAAGAAACAAATCATGCTGACATTCAGATGCTCCATTTGTTATAATAGTCTTTGTCTCTGACCCAGGAAGTATCCATGAAACTGGCAAGGTACCATCTTAGCCTCAAAGAAGATAAAATATGAGACCTTTCATGGTTCTTGACAGTTGGCTGCTATTTTCCTCTGAGCTATGGGTTGGCTGCAGGTCTTCTTCACAAGAATTCTCATTCCAGGATCTAAGCTGAAGGAAGAGCTCCCACCTGGTCATTTTTATGCCAGAAACCAGAAGCTCAAGAGGCCAAGTGAAATCACACAATTGAATTTAGAACTTCTGTTTGGATGTGTTTATGTCATGTTCACTCACATTCATTGGCCAAAGGAAGTCATATGGCCAGCCCAATTAGGAAAAAGAAGTGTGCTTCATCTCTAAGAAGGTATTGCAAATTATGCCTAATAAGAATGAATGTATAATCTTCTTTACCATAGAGGGAATAGCTAATGGCCATCAATAAAATTCACCATACTAGCAATAACCAGTTAACTATAAATAGAAAATAAAACACACCTTTTCATGATAACAAAAACAAAAACAATAACAAAACTAAATTTAACAAAAAATTACAATAGCTGTATGAAGAACTTTTTCTCTTGGAAGACATAATATCTTGATAAATGAAAACTTATGCCAGGTTATTAGATGAAAATATAGTATGATTAAAAATTCTTTCTCCATTTTAATACATTTTAATCCAAACTGTATTCCTCAAAATGAGTTATATGTCTGTGAATGGACCAGCTGGGTCATCCATGAGAAACCCTTAAGTGATAAAGCAAGTGGCAAGAAAATGTGCAAGATAGTACTACTATAAAATAAAAACACGAAATGTGTGTTAACATAAATATGAATATATATGTTTGTAGGAGTATGAAGAATAGGGTGGATAGACAGCTTGATTTACATCAGAGGGATGTGTTTGTAAGGAGACTAGGGGAATGACTTTTCATGTATCTCAGTATTGTTTGACAAGGGAGTTTATTCCAACAGCAAATCAGGAAAATCAGAGAATCATGAAAATATTTTAAATCTTGTCTAAGTCTCCATTAAAGGGTGGCATGTTTTAGGTTGTTGACTTATGTTTATGTATAGAATGAACAAATACTTTGCTCATTGGGCTCAGGTAGGCAGCCATCTTCTGCATCAGCATCACATTAGCTTGGCAGTCTTGAAAATATGTTTTGTTAAAAAATTGTTTTTTCTTTTTTTTTTAAAAGATTTTATTTATTTATTTGACAGGGATCACAAGTAGGCAGAGAGGCAGGCAGGGAGAGAGGAGGAAGCAAGCTTCCTGCTGAGCAGAGAGCCCGATGCGGGGCTCGATCCCAGGACCTTGAGATCATGACCTGAGCCAAAGGCAGAGGCTTCTTAACCCACTGAGCCACCCAGGTGCCCCCAAGTTGTTTTTTCTATAAGGCAGCTGAAGATAGCAGCCAGAAGACAGATCTAATGAGGCTTGCTTATATATCAAGGCTAGGTTTATTGCAAACAAATGTGTAAGTTCCTTGGTGTGTTTTATACCTAAAAACATGAATCAAAGCAACCGTATTGCATCTATCCTAGCTTTAATGACATTTAAATCAAATTCACACAAACCTTATTTTTGTATGGGTAGCCTTATAGTGCAGTTCTCTGCAGCATATACTATTAAATAGTATCAGAAAACATTTAAAGAAAAAAACCGTAATAACTATGAAGACTTTGTACAAAGTAGCCTTTTTAATCACTGGAGGACCAAACTCCACAAAGCTGAAGAAATTTTCAGGAACTATGGTTTCTGAACGCTGCCCAAAGTTCATCTGATAGGATTTTTTGAAGCTTTTCCAGAATTGTCCTTGTTATAGTCAGATTTTAGAATGTCTAGCTTGACGCTATCACACACTGAATTTTGCAGAAGATCCAATCATTGCCTTTGCTTACTATTAGTTTCATGTATCTTATGACTGCCCCCTCAAAACTTTGGCTGGCATCATGTGTTGATGCATGACTTGTGGTTAAAGATGGCACCAAAGAAAAGAAGTTGTTTCTCAAATCTTTTGGGCTACAATTCAGCCTAATAATTTTGAAGCCTGTCAAAATTCTTCTGAACAAATGAGCTTTAAAAAAAAACTGATAGGAATGTGCATTGATGTTGCTCCAGCAACACAGGGTTCATAGTGAAGAATTCCACAGGGGGAAAGAAAATGAGAATTATTCACTGCTAAATACCTAAAACTCTACCTGGCAATCTATGAGAATTATTCATGGACCCAATGAAAATTTTCCATGAAAATATTCAGTTGACCCCATGAAAAGTACTAGAGTTATGTTTTACTTTGTGATTATTTGGATGTTCATGACAAAGTTCTTATGTTCTATCCTGATGTTTATTAGTTATCAAAAAAGAAAGATATTTGGCTGAAGAATGTAGGGGCCTTATTTTTAGAACATCAAGGAAACTACCGATTACTTAAAACTTTCAGAAGTAATAATTTTCATTGGTACTTGGCATATTTGGCAGGTACATTTAGAGTTTTGTTTATAGAACCTGACATTTTAAGAGGTAAACACCAATATCAATGTGTGTTAAGTGTACCTCAGGCAGTTATAACCAAAATCCATCTATAAGGAGAGCAAATCGTTAAAAAATGGTCTCTTCTTTTCTGACTTAGTTCTTGAAAGTGATTTCAAAGGAAAAATGTAAGATGTCATTTAGTCTGCCTGCAAGATAAATTCAGGTAATATTTTTCTGATATTGTGGCAGAAAATTCCATTTGGAAGTTTAGAAGGAAATATTTACTCGCTAACATATTGTATTTGCCAAACGATCCCCAAGAGATTCGGGGAATCAAATTTGATCTAGCTGTAACTTCCAGAAAATAATTTGGAAAACTTTTGGATAAAATACGTTCTTTTCTTTTTTTTACCCAAAATAAGTAAGCAGGCCTTGCATGCCCAGATCCAATTTTCATTCAGTCTAGTTGTGAAACATTTTTCTTTAATTTTTATATTTATGGCTATGAAAACAAAGTAGCATGAGAGCCTTGGTGTTAAAAATGGCCTGTGTTGTGTTCTTGCTTCCAAAGTCTTATTTCTAAAGAAAGTTCAATAGCAGGCTCGATATGCACATAAAATCACACAACTAAGAATAAAAATGTAGGCCTCATGCTAAAAATTAAAATTTTCTTCTAAAATACAATGGCTTTTATTTATTTTAGTTGTGATGTTTAATTCATTCTCCCATTTAAAATGGAATCAAAAGAAACCATGGCCTCAAACAAAGGAAGTACATTAAAGTGATTCTTGTCTCATTTTTTGCTGTGTCAGGGGTGCGCTGTCATCTGTGGCAATACAGGACTAATTGCCACTCCCTTTCTACACTGTGTATTTTATGCTTATGTGTCTCCTCAGATTATGCTTTCCTTCCCTGGAATTCACTTTTCCTCAGCTTATTAGCTAAGCTAATTCTTCCTTGTCCTTCAAATGTCAGATCAAGTAACTCACTTGCTCTAGAAAGCTGAATTGCAATGGAGTAGCCTTTCCTATATTCTCCACAACACTGTGCTCAACCTTTTCTTCTAGCAGTTTCCATAAAAAGTGCCCTCCATGCTTCTCACCACCATATTTGAGTTGATTTTCTATGGGCAGCCCCTCGCAGAGGATCTGTTGCATGCTAGTTTCTCAATATACACTGGTTGCCCAGTATTAATAGATAAATACACCTGGGTATACCTGTCACAGAGAGTAAGGAGAGAGGAGTTAATGGTTTACTAGGTAGTGGTGCTAGTGGGCAGTCAGGAAAAGCTATAAGAAGGGGTGACACCAAATAGGATTCTAAAACTGAATAGGGTGCGCTGCACAGAGGGGTAAGTTGGCAGGAGCATACGGGGAGAGAATCTCAGGCAGGGAAAAAGCATGTACAGAAGGGGAGGAGGGGAGTGCCTGGGTGGCTTCATCAATTAAGGGTCCAACTTGACTCGTGATTTCAGCTCAGGTCATGTTCTCAGGGTCTTGAGATCAAGCCCCACATTGGGCTCTGCACTTAGTAGGAAGTCTGCTTCTCTCTCTCTCTCACTCTCTCTCTCTCTTCCTTTCCCCTCCTCCTGTTCTCTCTCTCAAATAACTAAATAAATTATAAAAAAATAGAAAAGAAAGAAAGGGAAGGATGGAGAGAAGGGTGTCAAGAAAAGAGGCAAAGAAATATGAGGTTTAAGGCAGTGGGGAGCTGTGGGAACTGTGGTAAACCAGAGGTACATACCTCATTTAAAGGGAGAGTCATTAGGAGGCTTTTATAGACTCTTCTCCTGTGTGAATTATGAACTAATATTATAATCTTTTTTTTTTTTTTTTTTGAGAAGCTAGAAGTTGAATACAGAATCTACCAGTTTTCTGACATTGGCAAGTGATAATTTAAAGTCTTAACATAGGCTAGAAATGTAGTCTTGGGCCGAATTTGTCCAACAACTTCTGCTTTACTCCCATCACAGGAAGCATGGGAATCTGTGGAGAACAAGCTGTCTTGACAAACCAGGTCAGTGAGCAGGTGATGATGTGGGAATTGTATAGAAACACCCATTTGATCTCTGTGGGCTTTCCTAGTGAGCAACACTTTTGGGGGGAGAGTGTGTCCTCATTGTGAAGTTCTCTATCAGTGAGAGTATTTGTGGAGAACCCCGATGCATTTCACGCTCACGAGTGGAGTGGAAATATCCAGAAAAAATCACCGCTGATAGTTTCACACTGTAAAAAAATTGCCAAGGAAATAGTGGGGGAACACTAAAGGTGAGAAATTTGGGGGAACACCCACAGTCAGGGCACTTGAAGAGAAGAAAAGGGGTGACCTAGAACAAGGAAAACAGGAAATTTGCCATGGAAGCTGAGAGAGGAAAGCCAATGAGGTCATTTATCACAATCATGCTTGCAATACTTAGGATGTTTGTTTTTATTAATAAAATGACATGAAATATAATTTTAATGACTATTAAATTATTTCTTCCATATTCGTTTGTGTGTAGGTTCAAGAGTTAATATCCCTGACAAATAATACCATGTGAGAAAAGGGATATGAGGCTAGTTTCACATCTGCTTTACTTTAACCTTTCTACACAGGAAAAACAGTCCTGATGATTTTGCCCAGTTTCTAAACTTGGAATTGTCTTACATGGAACTGAAAAGCCCTCACACACAACGACATTAATCTCACGGTGTCAAACTTTTGGAAACCTGGCACGGAATTTTCTTCTTAGATCTGAAATTTACCTAAGAAAGATCTACCATGAGTAAACAAATATGGGGAAATGTTCAACCTCATTAGCAATCCAAGATACAAAAATAACATCTACAGGAAGATGATAACCTTAATAGTCTGGAATACTGCCGGTGTCTAGGGCTGGCTGCTTGGTTGTTACTTCTACTCTGAACCAGTGTTGGAGGTAGAACGATTGAGACAAACCTTATAAAAAAATAATTTGGCAATATATTTCAAGAGCCACCAATATATTCCAAGAGCCACACTGGCTCCATATTGAATTTGACACCTATAAAAAAAAAAACAAAACTACCCCAATAAGGGTTTTTGTATCACCTTTATTTACAAGACATTCACTGTCCCTAGAATTCTAGTAATTAGTTTAGTAGATTGTCTGAGGCTTTGTGTCCCCAGAAGTGGAGCCTGAGATGGGGATTGCCATGCTGTGATTTAGAGAGAGCCCCTGCAGGACAAACTTATGAGGAGGGGAGGGACCCACACTGGGCTGAGGAAAAAGCGAGGTGAACCCATGGTTTCAGCTGAGGTCTAGTCTCAACTTGAACCTATTGGGAGCTATGGAGTATCAATAGTGCTCAGCGCTGACCCATCTTGAACAAAGCTCTGAACTTTGGCATAAGGCCAGTCACTGGCTGAACGTCATCTCTGGGGAAAGGGCCTTATCTTCCCTGTACTTTCACACAAGGCAGGTCCTGTCAACTCTGGAGAAGGGTTCAGCCCACAGAGCCTGAGGAAGGATGCATTGGCCAGGTAAAAGGTCTGGACACTGGCAAACACCCTCTGCTAACCAGGTTGGAGAACATAACCAATGTGTGAAACCCAGTTCAATTTATAAAGTCTAGTATTCACCTAGGGCCAATCTCCTGGACTCCAGTCAGGTTTTCTCAGCCTAACCCTACCCCTTTTCTTCTCAGAAAATCTTGCCCTTTATCTGAAAATGGTTTCTTCCAATGGGAGCTACTAAGTTGTTTCTCTCATTCGTACCATCCTTTGTCTCCACCCCGCCTTCCGCCACCACTCTGGTCATGGATGAATGGCTGAAGAAGTTGAGGAAAATAAAAAGGAGACATTGGTAGGTGGGAGGCAGAAATGTGGTTTCCTCCTGGTTCAGAAGTCGAGAATGTGTCTGTTTTATTTGTGAGTGCCAAGCTGGTGTATCATGACAATAAAATGGTGAGTCAGAAGCTTGTCCAGTCTCCTTGGGGAGCACCGGTCCTATTCTGGGTTTGGCTGCAGAGTGAGTTTCAATCCAAAAAAATGTTCTCCTCCTCACAGCCCTTGGAGTGGCGCAGGTAATGGAGAATCAGGCTTGCCTTTTGCATGTGGTCTTCTCAGCCTTAGTTTCTAATCCCAATCTTGTTGTCTATCTTCAAGGGAATTTAAAAGAGAAATTGGAAGGAATCTCAAAGCTATCAGGTCCGGCCAGTCTTCTGCCAAGCTCATTCGGTAGGCTTTTTAAATGGGGGGGAAAAAAGTATTGGCACATTTGAGAACGTTTCTGAGAGTTCTTTTAAACTGATGTCTGTTTACTAAAGACTTCCTGTTTAAACCTGATATTCTTATTTCTACACACACTTTAGAAATAAGTGATAAATATACAAATTCAAAAGTAGTAAATGAAAAGCACTGAAGCCTTTCCACCGAAGTCTCAAAAATATTCAAGAGACAAGGGGATCTAATGTAGTTATAGGATTTTGAAATAACAGAGAGGTGTAGAATTCAGGAAAGACCAAGATGGTCAAGTACTTATGTTTTTAGTTCAAATCTCTGTTATACCACTGAACGTCTATGAGCTTGGACAAAGTACTTTATCTTTCTAAGCCTCAGTTTCTTTAACTATATAATGGGGATGACAGTTCTTTCCTCGCTGTGGCAGGATCATGGTGGTGAGGGCCAGGGATGTGTATCCTACAGGCTCCTGAGCCCAGTTGCCTAGTTTTCTATGTTGGCTTTGCCACATATCACTTCTCTATGACCTTAGGCACATTAGCTTTTCTGTGCCTCAGCTTCCTTTCCTGAAAAATAAGCATAGTAAGGGTCTTTATCTGCAAGGGGGCAATTTAATATCACTGAAATAAGAATGAGTTAATATGACTGAAATATAAATATAACATAAGTATAAATATAAAGATATTTATGTTTTAATATACAATATATTTATAATATAATATAATATATTTATTATAAATATATTTATATATAATAAAATACTATATTGTTTATAAATGTATATAAATAATATATGATATCTACAAATAAATATAAAATATAAATATAAAAATAAGTTAATATCACTGAAAGATGAATACTTGGCAGATAGTATTAAAACAGCATTGATGACTCTTTGTTAGCTATTATCATGATTTTTAAATTAAATAATATATATAAAGAAAATAAGCATTCCATAAATGCGATAGCAAGGATTTCATCTGAATATATTTTGTAGCAAGAGGTATGTTCTGTATGAACACCAGCTAAGTTTTCCTGATTTGATAGCATCATCATGGGCAAATGACTCACATCACATAAAGTAATATTGATGTGTGAATATTGACAGATATGCCTAAATTCATATCATTAACATGGCGTGTCTTTCTTCATTTCTTTTTCAAAAAATATAAAATATTCTCTTAGCATGATGTATCCTATTGACAACACAGAAAACAAAATAGCCACTAAGAAACAGGTTTTAACAAAGTCAGCCCTCCTCCCCAAGAACAACAGGGAAAGAAAGAAGGAAGGAGAGAGGGAGAGAGAGAAACTATGATAGTGAGCGAAGAGGACATAAAAGTAAAATAAAAACACTTCCGTAAACATACGATCATCGTGCAGCTCAGAAACTGAAGTCTAGATGCTGCCAGCTGATCTTAGAAACGAGTCAACATGGAATCCGTGCTGCCCAGGGTGAAAAGTATTTAGAACATCATCTCATTTCCAGGCCAATGACAGTCTAAATTTCCTTTCGGTAATTTCAAGCCATAAAGTAAGGACTTGAAACCCATTTACAAAGATAATGTAGACACATTGAAATTAAGTGTTGAAATGTGTCTTCAAGGTAATGATAACAATACAGTTGTTTCTGCTCTAATGTGTCATGTGCTTCCTTACAAAAACTATGGTGTGGCAAATGGTGTGCTAAGTAACTGAGTTTCTGAAGAAATAAGGCTGGAGCAGGCTGCTAGAAACTATGCACCTTTGTAACCGGAGCGGTATAAAAACAAAAATTGGCTCTTGGAACAATAATCTCAAGAGCCTAGTTAGGCAGCTCTCAGAGAGTCTAGAAAATGCCACAGCAACAAACCAGGGCAGTGCTGGGAATGTTTCCCTTAGAATAGAGCTCGCTGGGAAGCCACAGAGCAGGTGGGAGATGCTGGGGGCTGCCGAAGAGGGCTCCCGAGGCTCTGCTACCTTCCCCAAGATGGCAGTCACCCAGGTGAGTCTTCATTTCTCCGGGGACGGGGCCCTGGAGACCAGCGATGTTTATTTTCCTAAAAATCCCATTTATAGTTTCCTAGTGCTGGTGTGGTGATCACGCTCTTTTCTTGTTCCTTTCCTGCTGGAAGTGATGGTCCTATTGCTGCTCTAACAGTGCCCTTTGCCCAGAAAAGATCAGGAACCCATGCCATTTCTTGGTCCTGCGAGCTTCATTTTCTATCGATCAATTGCACGTGAGTCAATTTGCATCATAGCTTCTCTAATGTGGCCAAAATGGTGTTAAGAAATGTAATGCACTTTTAGAAAAATTGCAAAGCCATTGACTAAGAAGCATGTTGCTTTTGATAATCTGAAAGAGAGCTTTGGGACCGATTTGAATTCCAATGGTGGGGACTTGGGAGGGAAGTAATAAACACAGACATGAGGCTGATGGAGGCAAGCTACTACTTAGACAACACCTATGTTCCGGCAAATTCTAAACGCTTTTTGTGGATTAACCCACCTCATCCTCCCAGTAACATAAGGCAGGTTTTTTAAGACCTCAGTTTTACAGAGGAGGAAACTGAGGCACGGAATGGTTAAATGACTTGCCCGGCATCATGTAAGGGCTAAATTTGGGATTTGGGCCCAGGCCTTCCCCTCTCGAAGACTGCACAGCAAAAAAGACTGCCTTTGCTGCTGCCTGGCCACATTTGGAGCTCCGGCTTCGGCCTTTGGGCTTGCAGTGAGCCCTGAATTAGGCAGACCAGGCTTTCCCTTGCACGGGCAGAGACGTGAATGAGGAGGGAGAAGCCGTGAGGAAGTGTTTTGTTAACTGAAGCAGGAAGGAAAGGAGAGCATGCTGGACAAACAGCACAGCGTCCCAGGTCTAGCGCACTGGGGTGCTGTCACCTGCCACTTCTCCTTCCTTACAGAGGCCAGCCCCGAAAGTCCTGAGCTTTTTCCGCTTTCATACCAGCCCTGGCTCCTTAGAGGAAGAGAGCGTAGCCTACTTTTGGTTTAAAAAAAAAAAAAAAA